>SNQJ01S0083774.1:19278-34781 GCA_010110895.2 Picea sitchensis
ATCTCTTGTATCATCTTGGCAAGTTGTGTATTCCACGGGGGGAAAGAATCAACATTATAAGGGAAGCACATTCTTCTCTTATTGCTGGTCATTTTGGTGTAGGCAAGACAGTGGATAATTTGCAAAGATACTGCTACTGGCCTAAGATGAATGAAAGTGTTTTGCAATATGTTCGAGGATGTTCGTTGTGTGCCACAAGTAAACCTAGCAATCGAAAGTTGGGTTTGTATACTCCACTTCCAGTTCCTTCTCGACCTTGGGAAAGTATTTCCATGGATTTTGTAGGTGGTTTTCCTATGTCGAGATGAGGTCATGACTATCTTTATGTTGTGGTTGATCGATTTAGCAAGATGTGTATTTTGATGCCTTGTACTAAGCAGGTAATAGCATAGAAAACGACACATTTGTTCTTTCAAAATGTTTGGGTGCATTTTGGATTGCCTAAGTCCATTATTTCTGATCGAGATTCTCGATTTGTTGGAAGTTTTTGGTCGAGTTTATGGGCACTCATGGACACCAAACTTAAAAAGAGCACATATTTTCATCCACAAACATATGGTCAAACAGAGGTGGTAAATCGTACAGTGGTGCATCTTCTTCGTGCTTATTGCAGCAAGCATCCTAAACTTTGGGATGAACATTTACACTACATTCAGCATGCGTACAATTGAGCTAAGCACTCTTCGACGCAAACGTCGCCATTCGAAGCATGTTTTGGATATTTTCCCAAGTCGCCTTTAGATTTTATCTTTGGGAAAGATATTGTTGTCGATGGTCAATATGACATTGATAGGGCAGAGAAGTTCATTGAAAAAATTCAGTCGATACATCAGGTGGTGCAAGAGCAGTTGGAAAAGAGTCAAGCCAAGTACAAGATGAGACATGACAAGCATCGTGTTGATCACAGTTTCCAAGTTGGAGATGAATTTTGGATTTACATCAGCAAGGAGAGGCTTAAAGGAGAAGGTAAAAAGTTGAAATCAATTCGATATGGTCCTTTCAAGATTGTTGACAAGATTGGTAACAATGCTTTTCATTTAGATTTGCCTCCTTATATGCAGATGTATGCAGTTGTTAATGTTGAGAATTTGAAGTTGTATGAACCTCCTTTGATTGATGATCAAGGAGAGAATGTTTAGATTCCTTCCATAGATGATTTTTCTCCAGAGTATCTAACAGAACTGCAGGAAGACACTATCCTTGACAGGAGAATGCGAACTTCAAAACAAGGAAATGTAGAGTATCTTCGAGTTGGTCTTAAAGGGATGAATCCAAGCAAGGCCAAGTGGAATGAGGTTGGAAGGGTGAGGGAACTTTACCCTCATCTTCACATAGATTGAAAATAGTCTTTTGGAGCTCCAAAAGCTTCCCAATGGGGAGGTGTGATCAGGGGATCAAATTTTGCTCAAAAATTCAAAGTGCTCGGAATCACTTCAAATCGGACGAGAGCATAGGCCTCATCGTTGCGAACCCAACACAACTCGTTTCATCTCAAACGGATGTCAGGAGCGNCCGTACAGACTGACGTGGCAGAGTCATACGACCGTACATGTGGTGATGTGGTAGTTATTATTGGATGACAGGTGGTCGAATGGGGAGTTGACATGTGGCACTTTTTGAGTGAGTGATTGGGTGCCACGTGGCCCAATCATGGGCTGCCACGTGGCACCCCAGGATTAGTTGGTTGTTATATGTAAAATGTAATGGAGTCTGTGGGGTTTGACCCCTAGACCTTCCCTCAACCTTACGCCTTCGCAAAGACCATCCGACCAATGGACCATGGGTTCTTACTTAACATGTATATGCATTGGTTTATATTTAAAATAAAAGTTTGTAACCGTTGGTGGGGGGTCGGGTCGGGGCTTAGCCTCGACCCGTGGTCATTTGTTTTCGCATATGTCCATACCATATATCCTATACACCAAACGATTGGCGTGGGGTTTAAACCATAGCCCGTGACCTTTGTATATACCATGTGACCTTTGTATATGCGTGCGGGATTTGTGTAAAGTGGTTTGCACGGTTTGAAAACCGACCCGCCATGTGTCATTACTTTGTTTGGTATTAAAACAGAGCCCTTTTTATTATAGCGCGAGGTCCTACGACCCATATGCCTAGGTGCCTAGGCGGTTAGGGGCTGGCGCACCCTTAAACGTCCTACGGTTTGCACCGTTGGTGTGGTTGCACCCGATGTTGGGTTTTCACGCTATTTATTGCGTGTGTGCTAGGTTCACACAAGGGGGGTGCAATTTGTAGATGCAGAGACAACAAGCTTGAAGGGGGAGACTTCCAGGAGGCCTAACTTCTTCATTTTTCGACCGATTAAGGTGTCGAAAGAGCCCAGACATGGGTTTTTGGACACTCTGAAGCCATTGGAGCAGTCGGTTTTTCATTTTGAGCATTGTAAGACATGTTTTTGAGCACTTTTGAGCAATTAATAATAATGATCCATTGGAAGCTTGACCAGGAGATGTAGCCCATGAGAGCGGTGAACTCCTTTATCAATTGCTGTGTTTATGTGCTTATGATCATTCATTATGTTGTTGTCTATGTGTATTTTTCATAAGTAATCCCTTAATCTATGTGTTGCAAACTGATCCTTTTGCTTTAAACACATAACATTTACATTGCAAATAATTTCAAGTATTTCAAGTCTTCTTCATTTTTAGATCACTCGTGACTTGAAGGAGTCAAAGGTTGAGTTGCGAGAACTCACTAAATGTGAAATTGTGACATGATATGAGTCATTGATCAAAGGGTAGATCTGGATCGTTGTTCCAGTGCCATCACAATTTCAACTATCGGGAGAACGAAGGCAAGGAGACTCCAAAGTCACGAATCATGAAATCGAAAAAAGATCACAGTCATTTATCGAAGGAGGGATTTGAATCGTAGATCTGGTTTTGTCAGGACTTCGCAACTCAAGAAATCAGAGGTAAGAGTTCAGGAAAATCGCGAAACCCCAAACCCTGAATATTTTATCTGAGCCATCGATTCGAGAAGAGATCTGGATCATTGAGTGTTTAGGGAGATGAATCATGAAATGTGAACTCACGAAACGCGAAATCGTGAAGTGCTTGAATGATTGGCCCACGGTCATAGTGAAGGACCACATCGATGAAAGGGAATAGAGGGGCTAGGATGCACTAGGCTCCTGTCGGGATTTCAAAAGTCGAGAGAGTCAGAGTGACTTGCATGCAAAGGCCTGATACGCGAAGTCACGACACGCCTCTCGATTAGGCGACTGGTCACAACCTTAGTCACATAAAGGGAGGGGTTTAAACAAGAGTGTTATCACCTAAACACGTTGAAGCTTAGAGGTGTTAAGGAGAAATCCGCAAGTTCCATATAGCTTGTACATTAAAGGAAATAGGGCATGTTAAGTAGATTTGAGGTTCTTGAGGGCCAAAGAGTCAATTAGACATAGTTTCTTGATCGATCCTAGACCGGGAGGTCGCGCAGTCCTTAGGAGAGAAGGGGTGTTTGCATCAAGTGGTATTAGAGTTGATTTTCGTCTGTAGATTTCAGGCGAAGGAGAAAAAGAACTCGAATTTGTACTCTGTGTGTAAGATACAGTCAACAAAATGCCGCCAAGGAGATGAAGGGAGGCACATTTATCCAATCGCGTTGTAGAAAGAGAGATGCAAGAAATTCATGCAAGGTTGGAAGTGATGGAAGCAACACAGAGAAGAGAACCTAATGTTGGAGACTTCAGTGATATAGAGAGAGAATATGTAGAAGATGAAGAATATGCAGGGGAATGCATTGCCGAAGAACGCTTGCTAAGAACAATTGTTAGATTAGGAGCTAGAGACAAGATAGAGGTCCCAATTTATGAAAGCAATTTGTATGTTGAAGAGCTACTGGATTGGATAATGTGTATGGATAAATATTTTGATTATGAAGATGTCGATGGGGAGAAAAGGGTGAGACATGTTGTCACCAGGCTTAAAGGACATGCAACGCTGTGGTGAGATGAACTACAAGCTGAGAGGAGAAGTAGAGGAAAACAAAAGATAAAGAATTGGGACAGAATGGTAGCCAAGACGAAAGCTAAATTCATGCCCAAAGATTATCAGATCAATATATTCAGGAAGTTCAAGAACCTGAGATAGAAGGGTATGGCAGTCAAAGAATACATAGAGGAGTTCTACAATCTGAACATCAGAGTTGGACAAAGAGAGCGGGACAAAGAAAAAGTTGCTAGGTATATGAATGGCCTGAGGTACGAAATCCAGGATTACCTCAGCATGATGTCGGTAAGGACAGTGGAGGATGCTTATCAGTTTGCACTGAAAGAAGAAGAGAAGTTGGCTAGAAAACAAAGCTAGTGAGGTAGATGTAAAATCCCAACCTTGAACAAAGGCAAGGGAGTTTCCCATGAGAAGGCACATAATTCCGAAGATGAGGCTGGAAATCCACACATTCACTCGAAAAGAGGAGGAATTTCCCGAGTAAGACAGGGTGGTGGAAGAAACTCTTCTATAGGAAGAGGCAGAGGAGGAATAAGATGTTATGTCTACGAAAAGACAGGGCACATGTCTTGGAAATTCCCCAAGAAAAATAAGGAAGGATTAGAAGCTCACATTTTGGAAGCAAAAAGAGGGAATGTTGAAGTCGAGGGAGCAAGGGATGGAACATCCCTCATGATGAGAAAGGTTCTCTTAAAACCAGAGGAAAAAGTTAAAAATCTAGTACAGAGGAACAGCCTATTCAGGATAGCTTGCAAGACTAAAGACATAGTATGAAAGGTGATGATTGAGAGTGGGAGCACTGATAGCTTAGTATCCACGGATATGGTGGAGAAATTGGAGCTAGAGACAAATGCACACGCAGAGCCATATAAAGTCTCATGGTTGTAGGAAGGACACCAGGTAATGGTTACTAAACAATTCTTGGTTGAATTTAAGATAAGAGGATATAGAGATGAAATTGTGTGTGATGTAATTCCCATGGATGTATGCCATATTTTGTTGGGAAGACCATGGTAGTTTGACAGGAATGTCATTCATGATGGGAAGAAGAATACATACATTTTGGAGAAGAATGGTAGAACACACATGTTGCTGCCAATAGAGGAGAACAATGTGAAAGAGGAAGCCAACACAAGAATACTCCTCATGAGTGAGAAGGAACTCCTGAAAGAAGTAAAAACATAACAGGAGATGCAGTTTGTTGTGGTGAGGAAACCCAGAGTTATCCTTACAAGTACTTCAATGGATTATTTTCCTGAAGAAGTTCATGAATTTTTGGATAATTTTGATGACATAGTGGTGGATGAGCTACCTAACTCATTTCCACCCATCATAAGTATCATTCATCATATCGATTTGATACTAGGAGCAAGTCTGCCAAACAAAGAAGCTTACAGACTGACACCTTGAGAGAATGAGGAGGTAAAGAACCAAGTCCAGGAATTGTTAGACAAGGGTTTGGTTAGATAGAGCTTGAGTCCACGTGCAGTGCCAACTGTGTTGAGTCCAAAGAAAGATGGAGGATGGAGAGTGTGTATAGACTCACGAGCCATCAATAAGATCACTATCAGGTATATATTCCCTTTGCCAAGAATAGATGATTTGATGGACTTTTTAAGTGGGGAAAATTTATTTTCTAAGATAGATTTGAAAAGTGGATATCACCAGATCAGAATGAGGGAAGGTGATGAGTGGAAGACAACCTTTAAGAAAAATGAAGGTTTGTATGAATGTCTTGTTATGACATTTGGCTTAACCAATGCCCCGAGTACTTTTATGAGGTTGATGAATGAAATACTAAAATATTTCATTGTCAAGTTCGTGGTTGTGTATCTAGATGATATACTAATATTTAGCAAGACTAAAGAGGAGCATTTGAGGCACCTAACATTAGTGATGAGGAGACTACAACAAGAGAAGTTGTTGATAAACCTAAAGAAGTCCTCTTTTATGAATACATAACTCATTTACTTGGGTTTTTTGATCTCTTCAAACAAAATGAAGATGGATCTAGAGAAAGTGAAATCAATCAAAGAATGACCATCACCAAGGAGCATGTTTGAGGTAAGAAGCGTCCATGGATTAACAATTTTCTATAGGAAGTTCATCAGATATTTCAGTGGAATTTGTGCACCAATGATGGATACAGTGAAGAAGAGGCACAAGTATTTTAAATGGACAGAGGAGGTCGAGAAGAGCTTCAATACACTGAAGGAGAAAGTAACGAAGCGAACAATTCTGGTCTTGCCAAATTTTGGGAAGACATTTTAGGTAAGGTGTGATGCAAGTGGCATTGCAATTGGAGGAGTTTTGAGCCAGGACAATAGACATGTTTCTTACTTCAGCGAGAAGCTGAATGAGACTAAGAGAAAATACTCCACCTATGACAATGAGTTTTATGACATAATCCAAGCCCTAAAGAAATTGAGACATTACCTTGTCCCACAAGAGTTTGTCCTGTATAGCAATAACCAAGCTTTGCAATTCATAACCAGACAGGAAAAATTGAACTAGAGGCATGTGAAGTGGATTCAGTATATGCATAATTTTACTTTTGTCATAAAACATATTGTTGGGAATGCTAACAAAGTTGTTTATGCATTGAGCAGGAGATGTTTGACTCTGCACGAATTTCACGTAAAGACCTTACAGTTTGAACACCTTGAGGAAATGTACAGTTATGATCTAGACTTCAAGGAAGCATACGAAGCATGCAAGAATCCTGTGATGAGACATAGGAGCCAATGGACATAGTATATGATTCAAGAGGGATTTTTGTTAAAGGGCAATCAATTGTGCATACCAAAGTGCTCAATGAGGCATAAACTTTTGAAGGAAAAACATAGTGGAGGATTGGATGGACATTTTGGCCATGATAAGACATTTGCGCAGATGAGAAGTTCATACTATTAGCTAGGTATGAGAACAGATGTAATACAATCCGTGAACAGATGCATAATCTTCCAACATGCAAAAGGTAAAAGATAGAACATTGGATTGTATCAATCATTTCCCATACCAGAGAGGCCTTGGGATGCAATAAGCATGGATTTTGTGTTGGGACTGCCAAGAACATAAAGAGGATGTAATTCCATATTTGTGGTGGTGGATATATTTTCCAAGATGGCACACTTTATCCCATGTCATAAGACCGGTGATGCAACACATGTTGCAAACCTGTTTTTCAAGGAAGTTGTAAGACTTCACGGCCTACCCAGAAGCATTGTGTCGGACATAGACATGAAATTTTTTGGTCATTTTTGGAGAACACTGTGGAAGAAGTTGGGGACATATTTTTCCTTCATCTCAGCTTATCACCCTCAGATATATGGGTAGACTGAGGTGGTAAACAGAAGTTTGGGAAACTTATTGAGGATTCTAGTCATTGAGCAGCATAATCAATGGGATCAGATTCTTCCACAAGCAGAATTTGCATACAATGAATCACCAAACAGGAGCACTAGGAAGAGCCCGTTCCAAATATTGTATGGAATGAAACCCAGGGGAGTATTTTATTTGATATACTTGGAACAGAGTGAGATCAAAAGCACTGGAGCAGAAGGTTTTGCTGTAGAAATGAAGAAGCTCCATAGCCAGATCAGGGGGAAGTTATAGAATTCTAGCCAAGAGTACAAACAAAGAGTTGATCAACATCGCAGATAACTCCAATTTGAAATAGGAGATCAGGTTCTAGCACATCTCAGGAAGGAAAGGTTCCCTAGGGGGACATATAACAAGATAAAGATGAAGAATATAGGACCATGTAAGATCTTGAGGAAGTTTGATTCCAACGCCTATGAGATGAGTTTCCAAATGATGTGGACATATCTCCCATATTCAATGTCTCAGACATATATCCTTACAAGAAGGATGACACATAGGGATCAACAAATCAAGAGAATATTCAGCGGGAGAAAGAAATTCCTATAGCAGAAAAACCACATATGGAAAAGATTGGTGATCAAAGGATTAGTAAGAAGACCAAGAGGAAGACTTATTTTTAATATCTAGTCAAGTGGAAGGGACACCCAATAGAAGATGCCAATTGAGAAAGTGAAGTTGATATCCAGAAGCATGGAAAATCGGTACAGGAGCACATGGACATGAGTCCATGAATTTTTGTCCAGGGGGAGTATGATGCAGGAGCATCGTCAGGAAGTACATGTGGCAGGACAACTTAGTTCCTAAGAGCCAATCCGAAGTCTCGAATGCTAGCCAATACAACAAATCTTTTGAAGTGATAGAAAACAAAAGAAGAAATATCACACACGTGGAGAGAAAATGAGCATGCGTGACTTGGGAGCTTAACCCTAGTCTCAATGTAACCGCAATTAGATAGCAATTAGTTTGTTTATTTTGTATAAATAGAGATTAAGTATGCCCAAAAGAAGGGTTACGATAATTATGAGCAAGTAGGAATCTCAGAGTAGTATTTGTTTCTTTGATTTTAGATGTAACCATTTTCTTGATTTTGAATGAATATAACAGAGAAAAATTGATCCAATGTATGGTGTAAATAGTGTTTGCAATTTCTCTATTGTTGTCTTAATATTTTCAAGAATGAATGAATCTTTCTACGAGTGTATGTAGCTTTGAAATGTTTGCATAAGAATTTAATTCAATTTTCTTCGTGAGTTGGTGCAAGGTGTGCACACAGTCTGCAAGGGGTGCGTTGATAGGGTCAATTTGAACTTGTAAAGCTCAGAAGAAATAGTGTAAGACTTTCATTGTAGGAAGTGTAAATCAACTGCCGCAAGGAGTGCACAGTCGTTGCAAGAACTCGAATCTTGTGTAAATATCTATTGCAAAGAGTGCACATACATGGAATTCGAAGAAGATTCGAAGTGACTCTGTAAAGAAGTCGAAGGACGAGAGCGAAAGAACGTCAGGAAGGCGAGAAAGGATTCTTTTCAAGAATCTTTGGATCTGAGTTTGAGAAATTTCCCAAAAAAGAAAGAAGTTCTTGGGAGATCAAAACCTTTTGAGAGATCAATCTTAGGAGTAACACTTTCCAAGAAGCACAAATGAGATCCAAGAAATGGACTCACAGGAAGGATAAAGGTCAAAGCCTTTAAATCCTTTCAAAAATATTCTAAGTCTGAGGAAATCTTTAGCTTAGAGGGAAGATCTGGAGCATCCTATTAGCGTCCAGAAAATGAGGAGCAAGTGCAGAGGAAGAAATATCTCAACCATTATATATGAGCACAAGAGAGACAAAACTGACATCATCCATAGAAAAATCCAAGTATCTAAATCGAATGGATGAAGCATTCAGAACAATTTGTAGTCTCATCTCCCTCGATCTCCTTTTTCACATATCTTCCTATAAAACTCCCAATGAAGCCTGTAACACCTTGGAAGGACTCCTTGGAAAATAGGATGATAGGAGGGGAACATTCTCAAGGTGGAATTTCTCACATTGGATCGAAATAGCTTCGACAATCTCCAAAATTTCTTTACAAAATACAAGGATTTACTGTCGCAACACAAATCTTGTAGGGTTGATAAATATAAGGAGGAGAAACAAATGGTTCTCACCATTCTCTCCAAGGTTGGTATTGAATTATCCATGTTCATATCCACATTACATTCAGTCAAATTTGCCTCTAAATCCACCTAGAAGATGCCTTATCTTAAGGAATTTATTGAATGCCTGACACAAGAGCAAACGAAGCTCATCAACATGGGAAAAATCAAAACCCCAAAGGGAAAAATAAATATAAAGATAAATACAAAAGGAAATCTCATGCGAATCCAAATAAGGAAGGGTACTCAAAACCCTTCACCGATGCCTTCGGATCCAAAGGTGGAAAGGGAAGGAAAGGGGAGAAATGCAAATGTTACCATAAAGGATTCCATCCAGAATCAACATGCATGTAGAAACAAATAGATCTAATGACCCAAATACTTCAGAAAAATAACCTTGGAGATCGCATCTCCGAGGGTGCGAAGAAGAAGAAGCCAAAATATCAGAATCCCAAGAAAGGGAATTCTAGCCATGCTTTGATTGCCATAAATTCATCTCTCGATGCTTGGATTGTAGATTCAAGAGCATCGCATCACATGGCCACCACAAAATAAATCTATTATTCATTGGATGAATGCAAAGTTCCTCCTATTCTGATGGGGGACAACTCTCCAGTTGAGTTCACCGACAAGGAAGGATTGAACTCACCAACGATAGCTTCGAGAATGTGTTGCATGTTCCCAAACTTTATGTCAATCTTCTCTCCATGTATCAGATGAAGAATTTTGGAACTGGAAAGAAATTCATATTCACATCTAATGTAGTGGACATCTATGCCATGCAAACCAATTCCATGGTTTCTACCAATGAGGTAAATTATCAATCTAGATTGTATACATTTTTTGAATTTATTGAACCAGTTTCGGCTTTACTACTTACCCATGCTCATGAAAGTAGTAGGATATGGCACAAAAGGTTCGAGCATCTAAATTTTAGATATATGCAATAGATTAGAAATAAAATTTTGGTTTATGGTCTACCATACATCCATTTCAACAAAGGAATATGTGAGGGATGTGTTCTTGGAAAACACCCTCAAGAGAAATTCGACAAAGGAAAGACTCGAAGAGATTCTTCTCCTTTAGATCTGATCCATAGTGACCTCATGGGTCCTTTCTTTCATCCATCAATCAGAAAAGTGAGGATTTTTCTCATTTTTGTTGATGATTTCTCATGTTTCAAATGGATTTACTTTCTCAAGAAAAAATTTGAGGTCTTTCAACACCTCAAATATTTCAAATCCCTTGTTGAAACAAAATACAGAAAGAAAATGAAAATCCTCTAAACTGATAACATGGGAGAGTATGTCAATCATGATATTCAAAATCTTTGTCATGAGGCAAGGATTGAGTTGCAACACAAAGTTCCCTATACTCCACAACAAAATGAAATTGCTAAGTGGAAAAGGAAATCTCTAAAATAGATGGCATCTTGCATGCTACATGCAAAGTCACTACCATAGAGACTATGGGCCAAAGAACTTAATTGTGCAACCTACATCCAAAACAGATCTCCCCATAGATCTGTCAAGGATAATACCCCCTACGAGGCTTGGAGGGGCCTCAAACCGGAAGTGACCCACTTTCATATTTTTGGTTCATGTGCATGGGCCCAGATTCCCTTTAAAAAGAGGAAGGAGCTTTATCCACAAAGCACAGAGTGTATCTTTGCTGGATACCCCGACGGTGTGAAGGGATATAGACTTATTGATATTTCCTTGGACCAACTCATCATTGATAGAAGTTTCCAATTCAAGGAAAGTGTTTCACATGTACCTCAACAGATGCATGCAGAAACTTTCATTCTTCTTCATTCTTCCACCTATCCGAGATTATGATCATGCACATGTCGAATCTTCTTTAGACGAGAGTTATGATTTATAATATTCAGATGATCCAGATATAGAGTTAGTACAGTTAGATACCGAGTCAGTGCATCCAGATGTAGATGCAGAGCCACAGCAGAGGCCCAAGTGGGCCCAGACTACTCTCTAGAATGCAGGGGATATTGTTGGTCATCCAATTGATACTAGGAGGACTCGATTTGATTTCGAGAGCCTCCTGTTGCACTCAATTCCAGTAAACCATTTCCATTCAGGAATATTTTTTTGGTTCAGTCTTGAGATCCACAGTCTTATGGCGAGGCTACTAGAACTCCCTTTTGGGAATCTTCCATGTATGATGATTACAACTCCCTCATCGAGAACCATACTTGGGATCTAGTTCCCCTTCCTTCTGGAAGGAAACTTGTCAGGTGCAGATGGGTCTACAATACCAAGAGTGCAGTGGATGGACAAATTAGTAGATACAAATCTAGGCTTGTTACCAAAAGCTTTCAACAGGTGCATGGCATTGACTATAATGAGACCTTCGCTCCAATAGAGAATATCTATTCCATATGTTTAGAAATTTCCATTACGGTAGCCAAGGGATGGGAATTCCATAAGATGGATGTGAAGAATGCATTTCTTCATGGTGATATATCTAAGGAGATCTATATGGAGAAACCCCAGGGATTTATGAAGGATTCATCTTCGATATGTCGACTAAAGAAGACTCTTTATGGCCTCAAGCTAGCTCCGAGGTCATGGTATTTCATGTGGTTGTTGTTGTTGTTGTGAGCTCCATTGAGTTTCCTAGTAGAGAGATTATTGGTTACATGTGCCAAAGAGAACCTAATAAAGAAATGGGATTCCCAATGGATTAATATCAATAAAGGAGTGCATTTCTTGGGTTGGGAAGGTTGAGAGGAACAAATATGGTGGAAAATTGGGACATTTGTAGGAGAATACCAGTGGGTTATGTGATATTCTGAGCTATGAGTGGATAGTGAGACACCACCCTCTTTTGTTGATTGTTATCCCGATATTGGGGGTGAATTTTTGTTGATATTTGGAACAAAAAGTATATGGTTGGGTGGAACACTCATCCCAAGCAACTGGTTGCACAATCATTTTTAAAAGATAAGTGTTTTATCTTGTTTTTGTGTTGCATTATGAGTTTAATTGTTGTGTATTAACTCTGTGTTTGAGAATGATTTATATACTACTGTGTTGAGTTATTTAAATGCATTCATGTCATTTTTAGCATGTTGTATATGCATTTAATTATGATATCAGACATTAGTTAAATATCCATGTAATTTGTAGTTGGTACGCTACAAGAAATTAGTTAGCAAATGAAATTTTATTTTTGTGTGTTTTCCGCATTGTAATGATCCTCAGTTCCGATGGGGTTCTTTACATAATGATACTTTGTGTCGACATTTTTTTTTTGGAATCGAAAATTGGAATTTTAGCAATTTCAATGGCCGACTAACTATCAATAAACAAAGAAGTATCTTATGCTTGAAGAATTCCCAAATATTGTAGAAATGCATAACCATAAAATTTCACATGTCGCTTCCCATGCTGAAAGATATTCTTCTTTTACTGAAGAATTTTCCATTGTAGTCTTCTTCTTGCAACTCCAAGCAATTTTTTCCAATAACATATTCATCAAGTAACCTGTTGTTGATTCCATATCATCAACATTTCTAGAAAATTATGCATCAGAATATCCAACAAGTATAAAATTATTATTATTCTTGTATAGAAGACCATAATATTTTGTACCTTGAATATATCTAAGAACCCTTTTTGTTTCATTACAATGGATTTTCCTTTGTCCTTGCATACATATTGAGACAAAAATGGTTGTATATGATAAATATGGATGAGTGGTTGTCAAATAGATCAATATTCCAACCAATTGCTTGTAACTAGTGTTGTTTACTAACTCCCCCGATTCAAAATTTTAAAGTAAATTTAAGTTTTGTTCCATTGGGGTGAGAATGGACTTGCAATATGTCATACCAAATATTTTCAGTAGTTCAGATACATACTTGCATTGAGTAATGAATTTTTTTTTAGATGTTGGAAGACTTCAACCTCGAGATAATAGTGAAGTAATCCCATGTTTGTCACCTTGAATGTAGCATGTAATTTGTTCTTTACCTGTAGAATATGGTGATTTTTGTTCCCAATAATGATCAAGTCATCTACATACATTACTAAAATCACCATATTTTTACCCTGTAGGGGCATATATAAGGTGTCATCATATTCACTTTTCCTAAATCCATGTTTGCGAATGTAATCATCCATTTTTTAATACCAAGCTCTGGGATCTTGTTTCAATCCATATAATTCCTAGATCAACTTACAAACATTTTTTTCTTTCCCTTCGAGTTCATAATTGGGAGGTTGAGTCATACATACTTCATCCTATGAATATCTATTGAGGAAGACATGTTTAACATCCATCCGATGTAATTTCCATCCTTTTTGAGTTGACAAAGAAATTACCATCCTAGTTGTGACCCACTTTGCAGTAGGTGAAAATGTTTCTTCATAGTCAATCTGTTATTGTTGTGAAAAAACATTGGATACAACTCTTAATTTATATTTTTCAATTATTTTGTCTGGATTGTATTTGATTTTGCAAATCCACTTGCATCTGATGGGTTTAAAATCTTGAGGACAATAAAAAACTTTCCAAATAATTTTTTCCATTACTGATTCATATTCATCAATCATTGATTTTTTCCATTGTTTATTTTTTACTTCCTCTTTGAAAGTTGAGGGCTCGTTAAAATCATTTCTTACTAAGGAAAAAATTTCTTCTTCCCTCGTTGAACTTATTGTGCCTATTTTGTTTTTTTCATCAATCCTTGTTGGAGTTAATTCACAAACACCTAGGATTTATTTTTCCTAAGGTTTTTCCTATGTTTATTAGTCTTTATCCAATATCCTAATATTTAGGGAGAATATTCTCTTCAGTTTTCACTTCAGTTTGACTAGTTGAGTGGAGTCTAGATACTGCATTGGTTTTGTCACCACGAAACATTGGTATCATCACCAGATAATGTGCATTGTCCTTGGTATCATCACCAGACTAGTGCATTACCCATGATTCCCTGATGTCCTCCTCACTTCACTCTATTTCAGTCAATTAATTGAACACTTGTAGACTAGTTAACGCAACTAGGTGGTAGTTCACTCCCGTAACTTCCCGATAGACTAGACTAGGTGGAAGTTCACTATCGTAACTATTGGTGTGTTTACATATTACTATAGAAAAACCACTATGGTCCATTGGATTCACCTCCAGTGCACATTGTTTGAGTTATACATAGTATATCATGTGTAAATTATTCATTATTCATTACAGTTAATGAGAATTCTTCCATTCTTTCTCTCTTGCTTCTTCTGTCTCAATTTCTCTTTGCAAATGTGTGTGGTATTTTCTATCTACATCTATTCTATGTAGGTTCAACACTTTTACATGGTATCATAGTCAATGGATTGCTAAGCAAATATACACCAAATTATTTTTGCAGGAACCAAAGACTAAAGACAACGGAAAAATGGAATTCCCAAAAGAATTCATTCTTACACCTTGCAATTAATTTGCATGGAAGGAGAGAATAATCATGCATTTCCAAACTGGAGGATTGTACAGGTTAACCTTGAATAGGGAGGACAAACTAACATCATCCATATAAAAATCCAAGTATCTAAATCGAATGGATGAAGCATTCAAAACAATTTTCAATCTCATCTCTCTCAATCTCCTTTTTCACATATCTTCCTGTAAAACTACCAATGAAGCCTGAAACACCCTGGTGTTGGGCCTCAGAAATGTCACATTTATATCCTCTTTTTTCTTCACTATTCCTTACATTTCATCGTCACAATAACCTTCCATCATACCATTTCCATAATGACACTTGGGTTTCTCCTGATTATTTTCCATTGTATTCATTTTAGTATTATAAGTGATTTTATGATTAAATCTTAGAAAAATGACATATTTTCATTATATATAAAGGTTGGATGAGTTTGATGATGTGTGCAGGCATATGTGAAGACTTCAACAAAGTCAAATATTACCACCTAGCCTCAAATTCGAATTTCATCTTCAAGCTTTGAAGATTTGAAGAATATTTGGGACAATCATTCA
>SNQJ01S0083774.1:34791-51381 GCA_010110895.2 Picea sitchensis
CTAGCCTCAAATTCGAATTTCATCTTCAAGCTTTGAAGATTTGAAGAATATTTGGGACAATCATTCAAGCATATTCAAAGGACAAGATCATGGAGATTTTGATAGGACATCTTATCCAAGATATGAGTGGAGGATTTGAAGGAATAAGTTGAGAGAATAGTGCATCTGCAATTATGACACTCTTCAAGACTTTCATGTATATAAGAGAGTGTTCTCTCTTCATGAGGATTGTCATGTAATGGATAATTTGGGAAGTTGGAGTTAGAGATAAGAGATTAGACTTAGATCAGCTTGAAGTCTTAGAAGGGGATTCTTAGCTTTGATTCTTAGATTTCTTATTCTTTCATGCTTTGACATTTGATTCTTGTAATATAATTTGAGATTGATATATTGTGTGAGCGCACATATGTCTTTTGTCGTTCAACTCTTCACATGTTGTATTGTTTTTCCCTTATGCAGTTTCCTTCTTTCCTAGTTAGTCTTTCGATGCTTTCCTAGATTAGTTTCATTTCAATAATCTAGATTAGATTAATTCCACTTTAGTCCTGCATATATAGTGTGTGTGTCTCGTAAGCCTACGAACCTCAGATTGACAAATTAATGGTTGGGAAAATACTACAACGGAATTAAACGACAATATTTCCACCTAATATTTTGGCGTCGTTGTTGGGGAAGCACGATGGATTGAGGTTTAGCTTGAATAGTCATGCTTCTAACTCTGAGGTGACATATGGGTAAGGGCATGTAGGTAGTGTTTCAATTACTGCAAGCATAAGTGAAAATTTCATTTTTTGCAAGTGTGAATTTCGATTTCTGCAATTTTAATTTTTGCAACTGTGAAGAGTATGTGTTATAAGAATCCCTTTTTCAGCATGTTTTAACAATGAGTGTCATCTTGGAAATACTCACTCAGACCTTCATGAAAGTCGAGATCTCCTCTTCTCTAGAAGAGGAGCTCTTGACAGCAATTAAGGACTCAAATACTCCTTCCGAAACGCACAAGGATTCAAGATCTGAAGACTCCTATGCATTAGATGACAAACAAACATTTGAGCAAGAGATTGAGGAAGATGAAGAGGAGTTACAGCAAGATCTGAGCGAGGAAAAACGCACCTATGAAAGAATTATCGAGAAATGGTTACAGGTAAGAACTTGATTAGATAAAATTTATTTCTTAGTTAGTTTGTCGTTACAACAACAAAATTTGTTTATTCATGTAAATTTCTATCTTTCATTTGAAAAATTGCACATGAATATATTTTTGTTACTATTGCGTGCTTGGCTCCATTGGAAGTTTGAATACAGGTAACTAATCTTTAAGTTTCAGTTAGCATAGAGTAGGTAGATTTTTCATTTTTCATTTTTCTTTTACTTCGAATAAGTATGCTCTCTTCTGCGCTTCGTGCGATTGCAAGGATCATAAAATAGGAATTATTTGGATTTCAGGAATGAAATTTTTTGCAAACATGCTTAACAATAAATTACAATAAAACCAATTTAACATGTTATTACAGCATGCTGATACAACAATTTTATTTTTATTTTTTAGACTATTGCAGCATACTAATACAATGAAAAGTTTCGTTGTTACAGCATGCTGATACAACCAAAAATTTACATGTTGTTACAGCATGTTGAAACAATGAAATTTTTACATGCTAAGACAGTCATTGTTATAGCAATATTTTATATGCTGAAACAATGACGTTTTTTTTTAACAATGATTGAATAAATTTGAAGATTTGCAAACAATAAAACAATAGTGGTGTTAGGATAAAAATAAAACAAAAAAAGCAAATATATAATAATAAATGGTCTACAAATTCATACGTTTTCCCCCTTTGAACTGTCGCGGCATGCTAAAACAATGCTAAATTGTGGTCGGTTGAATTCCATTTAAGATGTGCAAAACTTTTCAGGAATAATTTTAATTGTGGACGATAAAAAAAATAAAATTGCTTAATCCATTTTTTTTTCGGCTTACAATTTTCAATAAACTTGTCTCCATTTTCTCAAAATTTTCATTCAAATTCTTCTTAAAAATCCTATTTTCATTAAATAAAAATAAAAAATAAAAAATTTGCGCATCCTTTCATCTGCAATTAAAAACAATAAAATAGTGAATACATTAGGATTGTATTCATAAATCCTAATGTGGTCGAAATTGTGTTTCCCACTTGCTATGGATTGTGCACTATCCATGCTAAAACCTGCAACAAAACAAAAAAAAAATAAACTGGACATGACATGAGTATTAATAATATGATGCCCCAAACCCATTATACTGAGAACTCATTACTGAGAAAGATGAGAAATCTTAAGAGTGCATTTAATCTTCAGTCTGTTTTTTTTTTCTCCTTCGCCCTGCACTATTGCTGAATCCTTTTGCGGTCCGAACTATCTTCGGAACTTTTGATTGAAGTTTCACTACCCATGCCAAACTTGCAATAGCCATGCTCTAACGCCTAGTCTCCAAATTATTTGGAAATTATGTGTAGACTGTTGTGTAACTCTTTGATTTTCTTATGGATCTTGATCCTAACCATTGAATCGAATTTGATTGCAAAACAAGATAATCAATCTTTATCTTTGTGTATCCTCGGGTCGTGATCCACTCTTATGATTATCAAGTTCAATCTAGATTAAGTGGTTGAAATAACACTATTTTGGGCAAGCCAAAATTAGAAATTTTGGATTGTTATCCTTAGAATGGGTTCTCTTGGTATGTTTGTTGTAACTCCTCAAACACAGATATCGGCGATGATTTTTCGGTGTATCAAATTCCTCCCTTCACGGAGGTAGCGAATCTTTCAAATCCATTTATATTGTTCTGAAGTGAAGACGTTATCAAATTCTGAGAAAGCATCCAAATGGTGGGTCGGTTATTCCACAAAAAAAAAAAAAAATTATCTCATAAGAAAACTCATCGAGAACTACAGAGTAAGCTCTTGTTCTATAATCGACTCTTGTAGAGTAAGATCTGCAGCTCACCGTTAGGACTGCTCCAGGACTCAGTAAGCTACAGGACTATTCATTTGATATTGTTAGGGTACGTTTTTTTGGGTTACAATGGCGAATGGTGGCAAATGATCACGCTCTCATATTGGGTCTGATTCGTTTGGTTGGATCATCTTGTAAATGAAACATGCTCTCCCGGGCCATCGATCAGAATGCGATGCACTCTTATGGGATGGTGTATGGATAAGGAGGGTTTTCCATCAGTTATCCATTGGCCCAATTCCTCGCCCAAGGCTAGGATGACTACCTCCACCGTTATCCCCATTTGTATGGCAGCGACCAGTGCATGCAATCCTCCTTGGCTGAGCTCAGGGTGCCCTTAACTAAAGAGCCTGGATTTCATCAGTTCGATATTCATGGAATTCTATTCGGGCTTCTATCAGATCACCCAATTGCATCGCTGGTCTCCCTCCATCATTTTAGGTGGTCTTGATCACGTTCTACCACGACCTCTATCTCTTTCGTTTCCAATACCTGCTCCATCTATTATCATGGTTCCCATGCTATCATTGTGGTTTATGATGCTACTAATTAGGAGGACGCTCACAAACATCAGATATGTGTCTCATTCCATCTACAAGGGAGAAGCCATAAATTTTTCCAACCTTAGTCGTTCGGAGTTGTATCCTCTTGTCAATGCTGGATACATTGTTGTAAACAGTAGCAACACTGATGCAAAAAGTAATTATGTTTTTGGATCTCTGGATCGGGCAAAAGCAAGAGGAAATATTGTGGTATGTTCAAGCAGCGATACCCCTCCACGTACGAATGTAGCCACTATCCAGTGCAAAGAAGGAAGAGGGATAGTTATTGTCAATGATTTGGGAAAAACTGTAGCTTCCAACTATGGCTCGTTCCCCTCAAGTGCAGTTAGCAATAAAGATGGATCAAATATTTTGTCTTATCTAAAGTTTCAATGAGCGGTTGTAGCAACAATTACATGCACCCCTGGCTCTTATATCTAAGATTGATGATAACACTAGACGTGTGATCGAGAGGTTTTAGAGATGAAGCCAATCAACATCTTCATATCGTTTTTGCTCGAATGAACTATTGTTCTTGATCTTTATTGAGTTTGGGCGGGTACAGGAATGAGCCAATAAGAAACTTGCCAAAAAGATGGCTCATTGTTTGCTTTTGCCGCTTGGGATGACTTGAATGGGTGAACTGTCTGGTATTAAGTTTTCCATTATTTAAATCTATGATTGGCTTAATCTCCTTCTATATAACTATAGGAGGAGCCATAGCCACTGCTACTGAATTTATAAGATATCTCACATAAAACTACAGATTTCGAAGTGTGATGCAATAAATGTTCTGAGCATTAATCTGCTTACCATAAATGCAGTCCCTATATTTTTTAAAATAATTTTTGATAGACTATCTAATTATTTGGGAGCTCAAAAACTTCACATTTGTAAAGAAAAAAATAATGACTTTTCATGCTGTGACCTTATTTATATTTCTAGAATAATGAAGTTTGCTTCATTTCTGCACCATGAATTTATTTTATTTTCATTTGTTTTGCTAAAAACATTAAAAAATAATAATAATAAAATCATAAAAAATGTTTTCATTTGTTTTATGGAAAGAAAAACAATAAAAACACTTAAAATTTTTAAAATTGCAAATGGATATTCCTGAAAACAATAAGAACAGATGATTTTATGCTTAAAGGCTAATTTATTTTCTTCAAGTAACTTTGATAGCCATCAATGACGAAACCAGGGCGGGCGACAGGTTCACACACAGTTTATTTTCTTTTGCTCGCATTTGTACTTATCTCTTGCATTTTATGTTTTATGCTAATCTCATAGTTTTCATACAGGCTCTGCACTAAGCTTTTTCAGGTTCAGAGATGCTCACA
Organism: Picea sitchensis; assembly: GCA_010110895.2. Classification (NCBI taxonomy): domain Eukaryota; kingdom Viridiplantae; phylum Streptophyta; class Pinopsida; order Pinales; family Pinaceae; genus Picea; species Picea sitchensis. The sequence goes on from SNQJ01S0083774.1 coordinate 39,677, forward strand.
TTTTGCTGCTGAAAGTGATTTTCAAGAATCACAAAATTCTTCAAAGAACACATGATTTTCTAGACAGCTTGAAGGAGCTGTTACTCAACAGAAACTTTTTGGGAATCTGGATGTTTGCTGATACACAGAAACAATTTGCTGATACACAACAACTTTTTGCGCATCTTGATGTTTGTTGATACACAAAAACTTTTTGTGCATCTTGATGTTTGTTGTTACACAACAACTTTTTTCACATCTTGATGTTTGTTGTTACACAACGACCATGATGATACACCATGTTGTGATACCCATACTTCCTCATTTTGCCCAATTTCATGCTGTGACTCTATCCCATTTCTCCTTCAAAGCCGATTAATCATCCTTGTGTTGAAGCCATCTTCCATTGCCTTAACCTTCATGCTTTATCATGCCTATTTTTCTAAGTTGCATACATCATTTCCCGTATCTTTTTTAGTTCATTTTCTCCTTTCCAGTTTTCCTTCTGAATAAAACAAGCTCCCTTTTTCCATGATTACATTTCCTTTCCATAAACCCTGTTGCTACTGAGATCTTTACATCTATATTCCTACCACTCTTTTTATAAAATCATGTTGACTGATGTGGGATTCCTTAAGGCCCACCTTTCAACAGTCTTTCCCCATCGACCTCGACACCTTATATGGGATATAGAATAGAGTTCCTTTTGAGTACCTAGAGGCTTGCATGCCTTAATGGAAAGTTGTCTCGCTGACAATCATGGGAATACATAATTGTCCCTTGATCACCATATCTTGCAAGTGGCTTGACCTCAACACCTCTATTCGCACTTCGCAATATGTACTTGGGTACCTTGACACTCATTGACATCACTAGTGATTTTGTCTTGCATTGGTTAACGACATTCATCAATGGATGGTAATCCAATGATTTCTCTTCATGCTCGACATCAACACATTCATTCACATGATGAGAATTGTACCATCTGTTTTGTAGCGGGTGAAGACTATACACTTTTTCATGATCCCCTCAGCAGTTGCAACAATTTTATTTTAGATCTGTGACACTACCACAGTTCCATATTCTCTGCCTTCCACATTTATCATGATTCAACAGAAGCAGTTCAGATTCCTTCACTTCCCATGATCCATTTACAGCAACAACAACATTAGCAGTTCCATTTTTCTGATCTTGCAGCAGTGACACCTTGCATATTCCATCAGACACAATCACATATTATTTTCTTCAGTAGTTACAACAGTTGCAGCTACAGCACCAGTCACGTTTTCTTGATCCAGTAGCCACAACAACTACATCTACTTTTTGGGTAGTTGGAGGTATGTTCTTTTCTAATCTTTAATCACACAATTCCTTATATGCTAACTTGAATATTTTGGAAAATTTCCTTGCCATGTTCTCTTTCCTTCCATAACCTACCCTAAGTTGCATGAGGATATGCAACCACTTCAGTTNCACATGCATTACCATTATTCCATTTTACCATCTCATTATTTTATTTATCATTCACTAACATTTCTTTTCAAATGACACTTTGTTGCTTTTCTATTGATATACATATGTGAAGATTTCACCAAAGTCAAATATTACCACCTAGCCTCAAATTCGAATTTCATCTTCAAGATTTGAAGATTTGAAGAATATTTGGGACAATCATTCAAGCATATTCAAAGGAGAAGATTATGGAGATTTTTATAGGATATCTTATCGAAGATATGAGTGGAGGATTTGAAGGAATAAATTGAGAGAATGGTGGATCTGTAATTATGACACTCTTCAAGACTTTCATGTATATAAGAGTGTGTTCTCTCTTCATGAGGATCGTCATGTAATGCATAATTTTGGAAGTTGGAGTTAGAGATAATAGATTAGACTTAGATCATCTTGAAGTCTTAGAAGGGGATTCTTATCTTTGATTCTTAGCTTTGTTATTCTTTCATGCTTTGTCATTTGACTCTTGTAATATAATTTGAGATTGATATATTGTGTGAGCTCACATATGTATTTTGCCGTTCAACTCTTCACATGTTGTATTGTTTTTCCCTTATGCAATTTCCTTCTTTCCTAGTTAGTCTTCCAATGTTTCCTAGATTAGTTTCATTTCAGCAATCTAGATTATATTACTTCCACTTTAGTCCTATATATATAGTGTGTGTGCTTCGTAAGCTTATTAACCTCAGATTGACAAATTATATGGTTGGGAAAATACTACAATGGAATTAAATGACCATATTTCCGCCTAACACTTGGAAGGACTCCTTGGAAAATAGGATGATATGAGGGGCACATGCTCAAGGTGGAATTTCTCACATTGTATCCAAATAGCTTCAACAATCTCCAAAATTTCTTTACAAAATAAAAGGATTTACTGTCGCAATGCAAAGCTTGCGGGGTTGATAAATCTGAGGAGAAAAAAATAGTTCTCTCCATTCTATCTAAAGTTGGTCCTGAATTATCCATGTTCATATCGACATTCCATTCAGTCAAAATCAACTCTAGAGCCACCTAGAATATGCCTTATCTTGAGGAATTTATCGAATCCCTGACACAAGAGAAAACCAAGCTCATCAACATGGGAAAAAACAAAGGCCCAAAGGTGCATTCACTTACTATGTGATATGGAAGCCATCAATATCAGAAATATAAAGATAAATACAAAAGGAAATCTCATGAAAATCCAAAGAAGGAAGGGTATTCAAAACACTTCACCAATGCCTTTGGATCCAAAGGTGGAAAGGGAAGAAAAGGGGAGAAATGAAAATGCTACCATAAAGGATTCCATCCAGAATTATCATGCATGTAGAAAAAAATAGATCTAATGACCCAAATACTTCAGAAAAATAACCTTGGATATCGCATCCTCGAGGGTGCCAAGAAGAAGAATCTAAAATATCATAATCCCAAGAAAGGAAAGTCTAGCCATGCTTTGATTGCCATCAACTCCTCTCTCGATTCTTGGATCATAGATTCAAGAGCATTACATCACATGGATGCCACAAAATAAATCTATTATTCATTGGATGCATGCAAAGTTCCTCCCATTATGATGGGGGACAACTCTCCAGTTGAGTTCACCGACAAGGAAGGATTGAACTCACCAATGAAAGCTTCAAGAATGTGTTGCATGTTCCCAAACTTTCTGTCAATCTTCTCTTCATGTATCAGATGAAGAATTCTGGAACTGGAAAGAAATTCATATTCACACCTAATGTAGTGGAAATCTATGACATGAAAACCAATTCCATGGTTTCTACCGATGAGGTAAATCATTAATCTATATTGTATACATTTTGTGAATTTATTGAACCAAATTCAGCTTTACTTATTACCCATGTTGATGAAAGTAGTAGGATATGGCACGAAAGGTTCGAGCATTTGAGTTTCAAATATACACAATATATTTGAAAGAAAATATTGGTTTATGGTCTACCAAACATCCATTTCAACAAAGGAAAATGTGAGGGATGTGTTCTTGGAAGACACCCTCAAGAGAAATTTGACAAAGGAAAGACTTAGAGAGCTTCCTCTCCTTTAGATTTGATCCATAGTAACCTCATGGGTCCTTTTTCACATCCACCAGTCAGAAAAGCGAGGATTGTTCTCATTTTTGTTGATGATTTCTCATGTTTCACATAGATTTACTTTCTCGGGAAAAAATTTGAGATCTTTCAACACCTCAAATATTTCAAATCCCTTGTTGAAACACAGTCCGGAAAGAAAATGAAAATCCTCTAAACTGATAACAGGGGAGAGTATGTCAATCATGATATTCAAAATCTTTTTAATGCGGCAAGGATTGAGTTGTAGCACACATTTCCCTATAATCCATAGCAAAATGAAGTTGCTAAGTGGAAAAACAAATCTCTAAAACAAATGGCTAATTTCATGCTACATGAAAAGTAACTACTAGAGAGACTATGGGATGAAGAAATTAATTGTGCAACCCAAATTCAAAACTAATCTGCCCATAGATCTGTCAAGGATAATACCCCCTATGAGGCTTCGAGCGGCCTCAAACCAGAAGTGACCCACTTTCATATTTTTGGTTCACGTGCATGGGCCCGGATTCCCTCTGAAAAGAGGAAGGAGTTTGATCCACAGAGAATAGAGTGTATCTTTGTTGGATACCCCAACTGTGTGAAGGGATATAGACTTATTGATCTTTCCTTGAATAGACTTATCATTGAGAGAAGTTTCAAATTCGAGGAATGTGTCTCGCATGTACCTCAACAGCCACATGAAGACACTTTCATTCTTCCACCTATCTGAGATGATGAGCATGCACATGCCTAATCTTCTTCAGACAAGAGTTATGATTCATAAGATTCAGATGAGCAAGATATAGAGTTAGTACAGTGAGATACAAAGTTAGTGCATCCAGATGTAGATGCAGAGCCACATCAGAGGCCCAAGTGGTCCCATACTACTCTCCAAAATGCAGGGGATATTGTTGGTCATCTAACTAGTACTAGGAGGACTCGATTTGATTTCGAGGAGCCTCCTATTGCACTCAATGCCACTAAACCATTTCCATCTAGGAATCTTTTCATAGTTCAGTCTTCAGATCCACAGTCTTATGGAAAGGCTACTGGAACTCCCTTTTTGGAATCTGCCATGGAGGAGGATACAATTCCCTCGTCAAGAACCATACTTGGGATCTAGTTCCCCTTCCTTCTAGAAGGAAACTTGTTAGGTGTATATGGGTCTACAAGAACAAGAGTGTAGTGGATGGAAAAATTAGTAGATACAAAGTTAGGCTTGTTACCAAAGGCTTTCAGCAGGTGCATGGCAATGACTATGATGAGACCTTCGCTCTAGTAGAGAATATGGATTCCATATGTTTGGAAATTTCCATTACAACAACCAAGGGATGGGAATTACATCAGATGGATGTGAAGAATGCATTTCTTCATGGTGATCTCTCTAAGGAGATCTATATGGAGAAACCCAGGGATTTATGTAGGATTCATCTTCGATATGTCGAATGAAAAAGTCTCTTTATGGCCTCAAGCCAGATCCAAGGGCATGGTTTGTCAATATGGATTCCTACATGTTGTCACATAACTTTGTATGTTGTAAATCAGACCAGAATTTCTACATGATCAAGACGACTAATTCACTTCTACTCTTATTTTTGTGCGTTGATGATTTTTTGGTCACTAGTTTCTCGACTTCAGCGATTGTTGCAATCAAGAGGATTCTTCATGATAGGTTTTTGATGATGGACATGGGTCCACTACACTTCTTCCTTGGAATCGAGATCAGTCAGGATGCATCAAGCATCAAACTGTCTCAGGACAAGTATGTTTGAGATCTCCTTGAGAGATTTCACACGAAAGACTACAAGTCTGCTCCAACTCCTTTCCTATCAAGAGTCAAACTTGAGGATTGCAGGGACACTCCACTGGTTGACAACACACTATACAAACAACTAGTGGGGAGTTTGTTGTATCTCACACACTCCATACTAAACCTCTACTATGCAGTTGGTGCATTTCCCATGTTCATGCAGCAGTCGCATGAGATACATTGGAAGGTTGCAGAGCATGTCCTTAGATACGTACAAGGAATTATCACCTTTGGTATTCATTATGCAGTGGAATCTACATTAGATCTCATCAGTTTCATTGATTCTGACTAGCATAGGGATAACACTGATCGCAATTCCACATATCATTACTCACTCAGTCTTGGTTCTTGGCCTATATGTTGGTCAAGCAAGAAGCAAGATGCTATTGCACTTTATTCATTCAAGGCCGAGTACAGAGGAGTATTTAACATAACCATTCAGGATATGTAGCTAAAACATTTTCTCATTGAGTTGGGCATTCAGTTTCATCAATTGATCATCATCTGGTTTGACAACTAGAGCACTCTGAAGTTCTGCAGAGATCCAGTCTAGAGGAAGCGGACAAAGCACATCGAGATCCACATGCACTATGTCCGGGACTTATTTCACAAGGGGATCATCGAATTACAATTCTGACCTTCAACAGGATAGATGAAAAACATCTTCACCAAGACCTTCATTGAGAAGAAGTTCCATTCTCTACAAAGTCATCTTGGAGTAAAGGAAACAGTTTCCTAGCAACTGTAGTTGTTTTTTTTAATATACATTGTACCTTGAGGGGGGGAGTTTCCCATGATTTTTCCCCTCTTTCCTCACTTTATTTTAGTGTGTCTCTTATATTTGGGTACCTAACATGGCCTCGTTGCTGGGACCCATTATTTATTTTCACCATAGTGATGTTTAGGGGGGGTGTTGGAGTTACTTCACACACACCTGAGATTTCTTTTTCTAAGGGTTTTACTATGTTTATTAGTCTGTATCCAGTCCCCTAATATTTAGGGAGAATATTCCTCTAGGAGAATATTCTCTTTAGTTTTCACTTCAGTTTGACTAGTTCAGTGGAGTCTATATGTTGCATTGGTTTTTTCACCATGCAACATTGGGATCATCACCATCTAATACACATTTTCCTTTTTTTCATCACTAGACTAGTGCATTACCCATCATTCCCTAATCTCCTCCTCACTTCACCATGTTTCAGTCAATTAACTGAAGACTGGTAGACTAGTTAACTCTGTTAGGTGGCAGTTCACTCCCGTAACTGCCTAAGAGACTAGACTAGGTGGCATTTCACTCCTATAATTTTTGGTGTGTTTCTATGTCACTCTATACCACCACTATGGTGCATTGGATTCACCTTCAGTGTACATTGGTTGAGTTATACAGAGTATATCATGTGTAAATTATTCATTATTCATTACAGTTAATGAAAATTCTTCCATTCTTTCTCTCTTGGTTCTTCTTTCTCAATTTCTCTCTGCAAATGTGTGTGGTATTTTCTAGCTAGATTTATTCCTTGTAGGTTCAACACATTTAAAATCCTGGAATCATTCAAAAGTTGATTAACCCACTTTGGCAGTTAATGTCAACTAGATTGAGGATTTGAATTATCATTATTATTATAAATAGGATTGATAAAAATTAAAACTATCCTTTCCTCAGAAATATCTTGAGGTGGAGTTTCATTATCAAATGACCTATTTGATGAATATTCAGATGAATTTTTTGAATAAGAATCAAACAAACCTGATGAAGAATTTTCATTTTCATATCAAGTCCAATCTATTTCAAACCAACATTATTCACATGGTTGATTTGGCATTTTGTTTTTCTCCTTGTCCACCTGGTTTTCCAATTTTTCTAGAAGACATTCAATCTATGCAACACTTCTTCTCTCTATTTTGTCAAAGATGACATCTTGATTTACCACAAATTTTCCATTTTATAAGTTATGATATCCCTTATTTTCATCACATTATCTAATCAATACACACTTTAAACTTCATGAGTCTAGTTTAGTTCTCTTTTCTTTGGGATCTAGAACATAGCACATTGAACCAGAAACTCAAAGATTTTGAATTCTTGGTTTAAATCCATACCATGGTTCATATGGTGTCATCCCATCCAAATATGTAGTGGGAGATATGTTACTTAAGTGGAATACAATATGTACTTCTTTATCCCAATAGGAGCGACTTAAAGCTTTGAAATTTAACATTGATCTTGCCATTCCTAACAAAGTTTGATTCATTCGTTTTGTGAATCCATTATACTATGCATTTTATGAATTTTTAAATTAATTTTTTATTCCCTTGTCTCTATAATACTTTTGGAAATCATTGGAAGTGAATTCCCATCCATTATCTATCATCAATGTGGCGATATTTTATTTAGTTTATTTTTCAACGAGATGTCACAAAAAATTAAAATTTTCAAAAGTGTCTAACTTATCTTTTAGAAAATGTACCCAATTCATATGACTAAAATCATCAATGAAATAAAAAAAATATTTACAACCCCTTAGAGAACCGTCTAGAGGTCCACAATTTTCGCTATGAACGAGTTGCAAACACGTATTTGCTCGCCATGAACCTATCATAAATTTCTCTCAATTTTGTTTCCCATAAATGTAAGATTCACATCTTTCATTCTCCTTCTTAAAAGTGGGAATTCCTCTAACCATTCCCCATTTTTGAAGTTGTGAGAGACTGTCAAAATTAAAATGTCCATATCAAACATGCCATAACCTTATAGGTGAAATATATGAACTAACAACTCCTCTAAAATATTGCTTTTGAGGAACGAATTTCCCTTTCATCATAAGAAGATTTCCATCTTCATATCTTGTCATGAATGTATTCAAATTCTATTTTGTGGGGTTAATTTTCACCAACCCATCTTCCATGATAATTTGATGTCTTTCTTTCCAAATCATCACTAAGGACAACAAATGTTTTTTGAATGTAGGTACATACCAAACATTTGATATTGTTTTCCCTCCAATTCCAGGGAGAGAAACTTTCATAGTAACTTTTCCACAAGGTGTGTGTGTTTTTTATCATTAGCCAATAAGATTGAATTTACTTTACATTCCTAAAATTTCTAAAAGAAATATGTTTGAAAAGTCACGTGTTGAGTATCCCGTGTGTCTAATATACATGCATATTCATACTAACTTATAAAATAATAATTTAATACTAGCGAAGAAATTGATTATGAGTGTTCAAGTGCGGTGAATACATATTCAAAATCATTATCCTCTTGATCAAGGGAATTAACATATTGTGCCAAAGTTGATTGTTTCTGAAAATTTGGTATTTTATCAATTGGAGTGCGGAAATATTTTGCATAATGACCAATATTGTTGCAAATTCTGCATATAATTTGACTAAGTCTCTACCTCTTCCATATCGATTACTACGATTTTGAGTTCTTTCTGATTGACATCTTCTGAAGTTGTTTGATCCTCGTTGATAATTAATGTTTCCTCTTCCTTGATTTTGTGCTCTTCCTTGAGCATTGTCTCTTCCTCTTCCTTGACTTTGTCCACAACCTTTTCCTCTATATGTTGAATGATCTTGATTACTGCATCCTTAGTTACTGAATTGATATCATCTTCCTCTTGAACTTTTAGCTGAATATTTACTAGTACTTTCTTATTTAAAGAAGACATATTCTTTGACATGTTTCTTATTCCAAAATGTTTTATCATGTTCAGATAAAAAATCACTCAACTGATAAAAAATTATCTTCTCTAACTTTCCTGTCAACTGGAAAGTCTCCAAAAATGTTTTATAAGAGGAAAATAATCCTACAATCAATATAGTTGTCATCAAACTATCTTCTACTATAGTAAATATCGCCTTAGATATATCTTGTCTAATGTTCTTTAGTCTGAAAATATACTCAAGTACATATCGACCTTCAGTCAATTTTTTATGAAGCAACTTTAATTTAAGATAAACCCTTTTTATTTCGGGTTGAGTGTCCAACAAATCTTTCAAATTTTTTCCATGCAGATCATGCATCAGATGTGTTTTCAATGTGAACAAACATCTCTTCATTTACAAAGGATTTAATCAATATTAAATCCTTTTCATCCTTAAGTTCCCATTTAACTAGTGGTCCTACATCAATGATTTTATTTGGTTTTACATCGTCATTGCATATGTCTTTCCATAGCTCATTGTAAATTAAAGTGATTTCCATACGTCGTTTTCATGATTTGTCATTTTTGGAGCCTTCAAGTTTATTGGAGTTGGAAAATAAATTTACAAGTTTAGACATTGTGAATGCCTTGTTTGGAGAGAAATTTATGGATCAGAAAGAAAGAAAGAAATCATGCACCACAAAAAGAGACAATCATGAACACACACCACAAACTGTGCTACAAAAAAAAACACAATTAGGGCTTGGCCTTGACCCTTGTATAGTCACTTGAAAAAGGAAATTGATTGGGATTTGTACTTGGTTCTAATGAACTCTTGAATAAATGAATAATTGGTACAAATTGCTTTAAAATTTTAAAAATTTGACTCGTTGAACCCTTTTTGTTTTTGTAAACTTGGAAGAAATAAAAATTAAAATCTTAACTTAATATTCTACTTGAAATAAGAAATTAAAATATTTATCTCTCCTTGTCCCCCTCGAAGTAAAAAATTAGTTCGATATGCAAATTACATCAATTTAAGTTGCCCCCAACAAAAAAAAATACTACTTTGAAATTCAATTAATTTTTCAATCCAATTTCTTTATGAAAGGAATAAGCCTTTGACATAAAAAAACAATACTTTTAATATGTTTTGGCTTTTGTCATGTGCTACACCATATATTTATATTTCATTTGTTTTAAAGTGTGATTTAAAATATAAATAAGTAAATATCACACTTTAGAAATAAAAAGGTGTATCTTTGTCTTTATATGCCAAAAATAAATGAGCAAGTCAAAACCTTGAGATTAAAGAGGCAACAAGGATTGATAATAAATATTGATTGTATATAATTGAAGACACTGGATGAGATTAAAGAGGCAACAAGGATTGATGATAAATATAGATTGTAGATAATCGAAGACAATGATCAGTTGATGATAAGAGAAAACTAGGGACGCAATAAAGAGGTGTGCAAGATTATGCTCAAATATTCATACATTTGGGTCTTCAAAAGGATTTAAATGATGGAATGAAGTTATGCATTTTAGAAAATGGAGTGGTATTGATTGAAGGGAAATTATGATAATGGATGGATCTTGCCGCATACCAAGTTCACCAATTTCGATTATATAAATATTTGGACATGGGACTGTGACACAATGCAGAGGAATCAAGCAAACTTACAATACTACAAGGAAATATTAACTTTACTAGTAATATAAGGATCTAAAATATTAAATATGGAAATATATCTATAGCACCATAATATGAAGTAAACAATTTAAATTCTCTTTTCCTTAATGAAATTTAGACAATCAGGATTTTTCCAAGAGATTTCAACACTAGAATATCCTCTTCACCATTCACATGACCTATCTTTGGTACCACAATGATGGAAAAAGTGTCATGAGACAAACGAGTTTTATTAATTAAGGAAAATAAATTAAATCAATAATGCAATATCTTACAATCTCAACATTAGTCTACCATGAGAAAATAAGAGATTAAATAAACTCATCATACTAATTCCTAAATTAACTTTTCTATGGACATCTTACCACATAATCAATTGAGTATTACAAGTGTCCATGTACACTAAATGAGGATTCTAACAAATTCATAATTTATTGATTCTAAGAAACAATTATTTTCTAGACATATTATTTACTCTAACAATATTCATTCTAGAAAAACCTAAGCACAATCAAATAATTTTAAACTAAGTACTTTTAGGATTATAATATCTAACAACAAGGTTGACATAATATTACAAACTTGTGGACATCAAATAATATAGTTGGCCAATACTAACCACCTCTTAAAATCCTATGGGTAGTGGTTCTTGTTAAATGACCTCCACCACATAACCCCTTATGAAAATCGCTCGTTAACTTCTTATAAGCTTCAGGATATACACATATGATAATTAATCCATCAATATTTCTTCATCCAAGGCCTTGGTTGATAAAACAAAATTTCAAGGCCTTGAATATTAATGCTCTTCTTTTATGATGTTTTAGGTGTTTTAGACTTGTAACTTTCTTAACATAGTAGATAATATTAGCATACCAATCATGACATTCAAATTATTTCAAAACAATTGAGATCATATGGAAAAGGTCTCTTTTCACTCTAAGGGAAGCTCCATTTCCTTCTTCCATCATTTAGCTAATCCTTGACCCTTGATCAAATTTGTGGCTCTAATT
>SNQJ01S0083775.1:4403-34354 GCA_010110895.2 Picea sitchensis
GGCAAAAAAAGGGCAAACTGGGTCACATCCTTGCAAGAGTATGACATAGAAATCACCCCAGCACAAATAGTAAGAGGCCAAGGGTTATGCAAATTGGTTGTTGATTCAGCTGCAGCACAGCAAGAGGAAAATGATATGTTAAATGAAGGACATCACTATCAAAATCAAATCTGTTGTGCACAAAACCCTGTTAGTCCCTGGTATGATGATATAAAATTGTGTCTTATACATGGATCAGCTCCCCGTCACCTTGATCTCACTAAAAGGAGAGCACTAATATTAAAATCTTCTTCTTTTCAGCTAATTAATGGTATTATGTTTCATCAAAATTTTGATGGAGTACTAATGCACTGCCTTGAGAAAGATGAAGCAGAAAAAGTCTTATTGGAATTGCATGCAGGAGAAGCTGGTGGGAATTTTGGTGGAGATACCACTACCCATAAAGTATTAAGAGCAGGTTATTACTGGCCTAACCTTTTTAAATACACTCATTCTTTGTGTCGCAAGTGTGTAATTTGTCAAAAAGCATCCGGACGGATACATAAACCAACCTTCCCTCTGCAACCAGTTTCAGTAGACTCCCCTTTTCAGTAGTGGGGTCTAGATATTATAGACCCAATCAATCCACCATCCTCGCGGCAGCATAAGTATATCATAACAGCCACAAATTACTTCATCGGGTGGTCTGAGGCTACCCCATTAAAAGCTATAAATACCAGCCACATAATATCTTTCTTGAATTCAAATATTATTACTCGTTTCGGTATCCCTGAATGCCTGGTATTTGGTAATGCTTCTTATTTTTCGTCTCTTGAGGTGAGTGATTTCGCTCTAGAAAAAGGAATTAATTTAAAGTATTATGCCAGCTATTACCCCCAAGGCAACGGTTTGGCATAATCAACTAGTAAAAATCTGATCAAAATTATCAAGAGAACGGTCTCTGAAAACCATAAAAATTGGCATAACGCACTGTTAAACGCAAGATGGGCTGATAGAGTTAATCCTAAAACTGTTGTGGGTAACTCACCTTTCTTTCTCGTTTACGGCAGAGAGGTGATTCTTCCACCACATGTCCTCCTTCCCTCTCTGCAGCTATCGTAGAAAGTACAAGAAGAGGACTGTCTCCCTTTGGAGAATCGAATTAACACTTTGCTAAAATTAGAAAAAGTGAGGGCTCAAGCAAAATGGAAATTGGATCAACATCAACTCATTGTTAAAAACTATTTTGATTCCAATTCTGCCTCTGATAGAAATTTTGAGGTAGGTGACCTTGTCCTAAAATGGGACAAACCTCATGAGGGAAAAGGAGAGCATACAAAGTTTCAGAACTTGTGGCTAGGACCATTCTTAATTGCTGAGAAATTGGGTCCCAGATCCTTCCAACTACAGAATTTAGAGGGACAGCCAGACACCTTTCTGGTGAATGGCCAAGCTCTAAAAAGGTACTTCGCTTGATGACACTCCCTTGTACACTGTGTAAATATTTTTATTTTGCTTGTTGTTTGCTTTTCTTTGCTGGTTTGTTTTGATTTTTCCTTTATGCTTATTAGTCTTTCTTTTTGAGACACACATGCCTGCATCATGGGCTAGTTCAGACAAAGAGAACATAAAAATTTCCCCTGTAAAATGACTATTGAAGGTTGTTTAAGCATCAATTGTGATATTCTTCTAAGTTTGTAGCCATGTTAAAGATAACTTGTTATTTGAAAAGAGTTTCTTGATTTCAATCTGTAACTGAAGTTGCTCACGATCATCCATAAAAATTCTTCTTACGTTGTCCATGTTCCTTAAGAGAACAACTCAGAGATGTCTCCCTGCTCTTGAAAGTTGGTTTATTAACAAACTATTTCTGGATCTTAATGAAGGACAACTAAGAAAATTTCTTCAAGGTCTATAATTTACTAAGATGTGTCCCAAAACCAGGATTTTCAGCATCACCCCGCTCTATTAAAGATCTTTAAAACTAAATAAACCTTCAGAGAGCTATGGGAAGTGCTTGTAAACCTGCCAGGATACCGAGCAGGTCTGCTGGCAGCGAGTAAATGCATGCATGACACCAACATAACTTCGTCGGGGTACTGAACAGGCCCACTGGTAGCGAAGTAATGTCAGGTATATGAAAATTCTCAGATATGGATTCTTTTGACCTTAAATGTCCTTCGTTCCGATCTGGAACTTCTTGGCAGGATACAGATATCGGAGTGGGTTAAATGACATCCCTGTCGAGGCTATGGACGCCTGCTGGCAGCAGAGGCTCCGTCAATAGTATTGAGGATTTTAACTTTAATATCGTGACTCTCTTCTGTTAAGATTGTTGTCAGTTTTTGTCTTTTTAAAATAACAGTAATCTGAAATTGGAATGCTTTATAATTGATAATGATGTTCAGATATCTTTTTGGTTGTTTTCGATTTGAATTTTTTTTTTATTATCCTAATCTGAACTTGTTCATTTGGTAGAGATAAATGCTTCTCCCAGCGTGTTGCCATTGTTGGCAGCAATAATGTAATTTCTATTGTTTATAAGATGCCTACACAGGATCTCTAAATTTTCATTACTCATCATGAGCAACGACACTTATCACTTGACGCTTTTTACATACCTTCCTTTCGATTTTTGTTTTCATGACTGTAAGCATGAAAACTCACAGCTGGAATTCACACTTGATTTCAATTTTTGATCAAAGGATAACTGTTCATATGGTCTATTGTCGAATTGTCATCTTTCGCTATGAACTTGATGGTTTTCCTAGTTTATAACTCCTTGGTCCTAGTCATGCCTTGGTTACATAAGTAAAAAACCTCCCACTCATCAATATTCGATTTTTAGTAATGGGGTTTGATTCATAAAAAATTTTAACACAATGTTTATTTGAAACTTTTACCTTGTAATCAAGTCATGAATATGTGCACTCTATGGTATACAAGCGCTTACATCCTTACACTACCCATATCCCAAGGTATCATATGAGGTACAGCGTGATATTATTTCTCTGTATGGCCTCGAGATTCACAAACTCTTTCCCACGCATGGTGATTAATGCTACTGCCTACCATTTTGAACTGTCACAACATTGTTTTGTTCGAGGCTATGGCTCTGTGTTTTTTCTATCAAACCCTACCTCTAATTTCTGTGTTGATTCCCTTCTGATAGCCATGGATCCTATGGTGAGGATTGAGCCCAATGGTATCCAAACCTTGTTATCATTTGACAACGCCATAAATGACTCAGAAACGCACGACTGGCATTTGTTTATTGAAAATTTTGAGGGTTTTAATCTCAGAGTTGCTCAAGAGTTCGCGTTGACATTCGATGGTTGCAGAGAAAAAATAGGAGATGTGCAGCTTGAGGTAAATGAAGATTTTATAAGCCAAGGTACCGGTTTACTAGATGTGGGGAAAAAGTGGTTCAAGAACGCAAAGGTAGAAGAAGTCCCCTGGTCATTGTTTTTCACCTCAAGGAAAATTACCAACTGTGACCGAGGTATGCCTGTCTCATGTTTAAAACCTAGATGGCATGATCTGTTAGCTATTGTGAAACAGTTTATTACATGTGAAGGGAGATTTGGGTTGTTTTTCTTGTATCACCTGCGATTGCTTATGAGCTTTATTGATTTCCTGCTGAACATGCCCTATTTCCTCCTTAGAATTCTATACAAGATGGGAAAGCAGTTTAAGAGGCAGAATTTTGATTCTAGTTTGTTCCATCATGGTTTAATCAAGATTATCATTATGCATCAGTTGAAATTAAACAACGATTGTGGGGAAGATTTTGTGTTACGAAACGGCTTTTGTAATAGTGAGTTGGGACAGGTTGACAAGCCTGTCATCACAAAAACCCTTGTGAAACCTACCATCTCTCCTCCTTCGCTCATACCCTGTGATCCTATATCTAATTTGGAACCCTCGACCTACCTTGATTCTACTCAACCCGACACTCAACTGGATTCGTATCCTAAGAGTTGTGTTAAGACTGTTAAAAAACCCACAAGGAAAAAGCTTAAGGGAACATCGATATTAATTATAAGAATAAAAAGGTTGCTCGCTGGGTTTAACGATGTGATGGAAACAAACCCAAACCCTGTCCACACAAAGAAAACACAATTGAGATTAGTGAAGGTTTAGATTCAGAAATTGAAAGGTTCTTGGCCGAAGAGTATCCATACTCATATGGACTTTGTCCTGACAGACCCTAAGATTATGTTACCAACCTACCACCATGTCGAAAGGACAATCCTGATTTTCCTGGAATCAAACTCTGTGATGAACCTACATGTCAAACGGACAATTCTCCAGCTGTTAATACTATTAGTGCCAATACACAGTCTCTACAGCCGCATTGTAATGAATGTCGATCCTGGATCGACAGGTATTACAAGGATGTGCCTTTACTACAGTCTCGGCTTAAATCTTTGGAAGACCAGGTGGATTCGTTAACAAAGGAGAATAGAAGACTCCAATCCATAGATCAAGCCAAAGACAAATGCCAAAAAACTACAGGGTCTGTTATTTTTAAGAACGTGGAAGTAGTGACAGCAATAGTAAATTCAAAGATTACTTGATTTGTTTGAATCCCTTAATTTGAGGTATGATCTTTTTAAAAGTTTAGTATGATTCTGTCTTTCTCAATTTTGGATACACGATTTGTTTGCATAGATTTATTTTTAATTTTTTTTTCTTGATTGAATAAAATATGATTCTAGTTATAATTATAACTAGCTATAGAATCGTGAGATTCTGTAGCTAGTTAGAAAAATTCGAATTGCTTGTCTTGATAATTGAAAATATATCTAAAATCTTCTTATTTTTATTTGTTAACAGGAACTCATGATTTTCAAAGAGATTTGAAGCACTATTGGAATCTTCTAGCCATACCATCTTTATGTTTGTAGTAAATAGATTAGGTTGTTAGTTTTTTTATATCAAGTAGAATCTGGGAGGTTGCATCCCCCACATTTTTTGGAACAGATTGGATGTTATCAACAGGAAACATTTTGTTCCTGGAACCTATATAAGTATGTTTTTTTGTAAACTTGAGATCATCTCTGCCTGAGGCAAAAACTATGAATTTTTGATTTATAGACTTGAATAGAATATGATATTTGTCACAACTTTAGCTTCTCCATATCATGTTTTTATTCAAGTTATGATTATTTCGATTTGTAATTAAATTGTGATTGCTTTAGCTATCGTGGTTTATTGTAGATTGGTATGATTAAATTTATATGATATCCATGTTTTATGTCCCACATTTAACATACAATAATTATTATGTTCAAACTTGAGATTAAGAGATTTATCTTGATCATTCGTTGAACATTTATACACAAGTTTTCACTGCAGGATTTATCTCAATGTGGCCACTTGTGAAATTATAAGATTGTTGTTACTATATATATTATATGTTCTATCATTCGCATTCAATCATTACTGCTTCACATTTACGAGAAGCACTTGTAGGATCTATTGTGGGTTTGCCTCATCAGACAACGAGATTGGATGCTATACACAGGACGAATATGGGATGCGATAACAAGTCAGTTTACTAGTTTAATTTCATTAGTTTAATGAATACAGAAACCTCCTGTAGCTAAAACATTTTATATTATCTATGATTTATGTTTTCAATTAGACAGTTTTTGTTTATAAACATTATAAGAAAATAAATCAAAAAGATTGAATGATAGCTTTGCTGTTATTTAATAAATCAATCCATATTCGATTTTCGCGGATTTAGATTAATATTCACATTTTGTAAATGTTATATATATATATATATATTAGAAATAAAGTCATTTGTATATATTATACATATAATAAGTAGACTTATGTTATAAATATTAGTTAGTAAACCGTAAATATATATTAGATCTGTATATAGTTTTCAACGAGTGTTATTCATCAAGTTATTTTATCTTCTTTAGTTTTGTTTTTCACTTTCTTAGAACTTAGATTGGCCAACGGAGCCGCTAAACCCGTCAGCGTAGATTAATCCAAACGGCTTGGGTTAAGTAGACAACCCCAAACCGGATTCACTCCTCCAGTTGACGAGCAGTTAATTTCGCCCGTCAACACGGCCCTTTTGAACTGTGTTGATGTAATCTATCCTTTCCACCACTTGATTACCCTTTTCATACCACCTCTCCATGTCCTTGCATGTTGCTAGCACCATAAGGGTGTCTTCTTGAAGGTTGGTTATACCTGCGGTGAAAAGGTGTTGTTCATTCGTGAATTTGGCATAAGTATCTTGGAACTCACTTCTCAAAAAAACAGTGTCTTATGTGGAGTCCTGATAGTATTTTTCCAAATGGTAGAGATGCTCCAAATAATTAATCATAGTGGACAGCTCCTTTGCATCTCTTCTTGATATATCCAAGGTGGCATCTATGATAACCATCACGACGCCAATAATCTCGGACATCTTGGCATGTTCTGTACTGAGCAGTTTTTCCTCTATGGTGATGAGAATTGAACTATCCAACGTAATCCTCCTCTTCTTGGTGGTTCTCTTCATGATGGATTTCCTCTTTCGATCATAGGTGATTTCTTGTATATCAACAACCTGATCAATAGGTTCAGGGACTTGTTGTTCTCCCCATGTTAAAGTATTTCCCAGGCTCCCAACTGTGTGTATCTATTCTAGGATGGGTTCCTGAACTTCTTCCACATGTCCTGAGGGTTAGACTTTAATTTTTTGCTCATCAGATGTTAAGGTATCAGCCAAAACTGAAGAACCAAGGGTAGGTTTGGTACTTGGTAATCGACTGTCAAAATGTCGATTTCTTGCTGTGGAATTTCCTCTTTCTGGACGCCTGATCCTATATCATCCCTCAAGTTGTCCATTGGGGTTCTTGGCAAGTTGAGTAGCTCAGTGTCTAAGGAACTCATGAACTCATTCTCACTCTGTGAAAGGCTATGAATTGGAGCATCAAGACTTGGGGTAGATTCTCTCTCAGGTTCACTTTCCTCTATAATCTGCACTAGAGTCACTAGGGACACCTCCAAACTCTCCTCCTCATCATAGATGGTTATTAAGTCGAACAAGAGATTTGGTACACTTTTCCTTCCAGGTGTCCTCGCTATCTCAGGCTGGGTTGAAATTCCCCCTGGTGATATCATCTGTGGTGGTGGAACTTCAAGGTTTTTTGGCCCGGTGATTTATTCAAGTTGAATTTGCTCCAGGCCACTTATCTTTCCTCTTCTTTCAATTGGGTCATCAACATGAATCCTCGACATCTCTATCAGATCAAGGTCATTTTTCAACTTATTGGAAAAATCATTTTGGCTTGAACCTGGTCATATTTGGGTTGGCCATCCTCTGTACTACCTCTTCCCAGTTCTAGGTGCATTGTGTGAAAATTCATCCTCAAATTTATCATGCGCATATAGCCAATAGGATGATACTTTTGAAGCATGTTGGAGGACTAGTCCTTTAGGGTCATGCTTGTAGAATTAGCCTGTCAGGAACCTGAATTCCAGTTGGCTCAACCCTTCTTGTTTTTCTTGAGCATTTTCCTTTACCAAATAAAACCCCACATGGAAACCATAGGGTATGAAGGTCCTCTTCTTGTCCTTGACTAATGTGGCTTTATACCCCTGCAAGATAGTCTCATAGCCAATTTCTCCCAGAATGAGCTGGTCTGGGACGTGAGTGGGTAGTAGATGTGGCGCTCTAGTGGCCCTGAACACTTTGTTATAGGTTGAGTGTTCATCCAAATACCAGTGGCCTAATTTCGCTACCATTTTCATTGTTGTTGCGGATAATCTTGGGCTTTCCTTTTTAAATATAATAAAATGAATACAAGCGATGAATTCATCTCAGATGAGTGCGTAGGATGTTTTGTACCTAGTCTCCTAGAGTATGCCGAAATAAACGTGAACAGGGAGATCCATAACATGCCATCTTAGATTCATGTCGATGAAGACATTTCTCGCATAGATAAAATCGAGCAAGTATGAGGCCATGCAGAAAGCAGGTCCTTCCCCTTCTTTCGTTGTTTGAACCTGTCGTACACATATGCTCAATTATTTGGAAATTATCGCTCCCCAATTGTTGAAGAAAAGATATGAAATGATCTTACTCAATCATTTTCAGATTCTTCTTGGCTAGAGAAAAATAGGCGGGAATGTCACCCTATGTTTATAGCAATAAAAAATAAAATCCTAACTCACAAGTATTAATTACAAGTGCTTAGGCTAGTCTTTTTTACAATTAAAAGCTTGCTGAAAAATTCATTTTAATATGATTTTCTGAATATAATAGTTGTTTAAATAAGCATAGAGATAGAAGTAAATACACCAAGATGATAATCAAGATAGATGACACATAAAGCAATCCTTTATTTCATTCCAATTCACCAAAGAGTCATTCTCTTTACAAAATTTCATGCAGAAATTTCGGACCAAAGTCAAACTTAGACATCCCTGATGGAACATACAAAAGGACCTCTGACAGAAAATCAAAAACTGAACTCTAAAAGCTAGATCATCTTGCCACGTATTTATACCCACTCGAATCTGCACAATATCCTTGGTCAGTCATGAAAATTAATTCACAAACAGACAAGTCTACACAAACTATCAAAGATAGATCAACACCTCTAAAAAACAAGTGTTTGGATGATGTAATTCAGCCCTGAATCTTGTTGTCTACAATAAGAACTTGCTATCATAAAAAATAATTAGGCTTGTGATAAATTAAGGAATGAGTGAAAATTGAACTATCTCAACATAAACTCAAAGATAAAACCTTAGTATGCTTCTCCTTCTATCCTCCTCTTGTTCCTCCCTTTCCTTTTTCCTTTAAGCAAATTAGAATTGGTTGAAGTAGTTGAACTACCTCATTAGTTAAGTTAACTAAAACAATTAGTAGTTGAAGTAGTTGAACTACCTCATTAGTAGTTGAAGTAGTTTAACTACCCATCATCACATTCACATTTGACAATTTATCTCATTCATATTTGAAATTATTTCCAAAAATATATTACTCATATATCCAAAGAAAAGATGTTGTCCAAAACTTCTAAAGTCAATTGTCATCAACAATAATAAAATAAAACTTAAAAACCATATTTCCACTTTGAGATGCANTAGAGATAGAAGTAAATACACCAAGATGATAATCAAGATAGATGACACATAAAGCAATCCTTTATTTCATTCCAATTCACCAAAGAGTCATTCTCTTTACAAAATTTCATGCAGAAATTTCGGACCAAAGTCAAACTTAGACATCCCTGATGGAACATACAAAAGGACCTCTGACAGAAAATCAAAAACTGAACTCTAAAAGCTAGATCATCTTGCCACGTATTTATACCCACTCGAATCTGCACAATATCCTTGGTCAGTCATGAAAATTAATTCACAAACAGACAAGTCTACACAAACTATCAAAGATAGATCAACACCTCTAAAAAACAAGTGTTTGGATGATGTAATTCAGCCCTGAATCTTGTTGTCTACAATAAGAACTTGCTATCATAAAAAATAATTAGGCTTGTGATAAATTAAGGAATGAGTGAAAATTGAACTATCTCAACATAAACTCAAAGATAAAACCTTAGTATGCTTCTCCTTCTATCCTCCTCTTGTTCCTCCCTTTCCTTTTTCCTTTAAGCAAATTAGAATTGGTTGAAGTAGTTGAACTACCTCATTAGTTAAGTTAACTAAAACAATTAGTAGTTGAAGTAGTTGAACTACCTCATTAGTAGTTGAAGTAGTTTAACTACCCATCATCACATTCACATTTGACAATTTATCTCATTCATATTTGAAATTATTTCCAAAAATATATTACTCATATATCCAAAGAAAAGATGTTGTCCAAAACTTCTAAAGTCAATTGTCATCAACAATAATAAAATAAAACTTAAAAACCATATTTCCACTTTGAGATGCACTCTTTCCTTGATTGTTGTTGTCACTCTTTGATTTCTCTAAATTTTCCTTTGGTTGCGTTGAACCTTTAGGCCTAATCCCATTGATCACGTGAGAACAATCATCCCTCAAATGCATCCAGGAAGATGAGAATTTATCATAGCCATTGGAGGGTGAGGAAGGGGCAGCAATGGATTTTCTTTGTCAGGAGCATGGTGGGCCTCGGTTTTCAACCTTTTTCTAGCATGAGAGGACTAAACTGGTGAGTGGGAAAGTGCATCTTGGGAAATCTGATTGATAGGCGAGGGAGCAGGCAAGGACAAATTGGGCCAGCCACAATGTTGGGAGACTGTTGGGTGGACAATATCTCACCATCTGTCATTTTTGGGAACCTCGGGTTGCAATGAGACATGGGGGGGCACAGTAATACCAGGGGATTGTGGAGCTTGGAAGGGAGATCTTTCAAGCCTAGGTTGGACCACTCCTTGCCCAATCCAATTGAAAAATCTAGCCTAAAATAACTGGCCTAACTCTTGCAAGTCAGCATCAAAGTGTATGGAGAATATTGGCCTTCTTGGGCCTCTATTCTAATTACCTCTCCCTATGTTGCCTCTGCCATGGCTACCTCGACTGAAAAATATCATTACTACATGCATGATTGATTAGAAAATATTCCCTTTACAAGCATACATGACAACTCCTTAAAAATATGAAATAGATTTTGGCTTAGCAACATATCAGACTCATGCAATCCAATCCATACAAATGTTTAACTGTTGTTGATGAGAAGGGGGTGAATAAAGGTTATGGGATATGCGAGGGGTTTGCATTGAGCGAAAAATGATAAAATGAGAAGGGAAAAGAATAATGGTTACTGCTCAGAGACAACAAACAATCAACTGAAATTTAACCCAAAGAATCATAAAACTGTGTTCCAACCAAGAAACTACGATTTCAAACTTCTTCAATATAGAATTCTCTTAACTGTAATTAAAATTTTAAGAACAGGGAGTGAAAAATGGATGTGGGAAGGCGAGGGGGATGTAATTAGTGAAAAGAGAAATAATGGTGGGGAAAGAGGTATTGTTCATAAAATTAATTAAGTAATCAATAAAATCATTCCATATCAATGTAAAAGATCCAACACCAACCAAAATGATCATTGTTCCAAAAGAACAACTACTGTGTAAAATTTAAACAATTTTGTGCATTGACTTGCTCATTGTTTGCACTCAATCTGTAACATAGTGTCATCAAAACAAGACAATATGAATTCCACGACCACCTGTAGAGGATATTTGTTCTTCTAAATTATTTCCACTCTATTCAGCACCAACTTATCAACCACTACCCATAAATTATTTCAATCATCAAATATAGACACAAAAATCATGCTCAATCTCTTCCTCTAATTCATTTAATAATTAGATTGTAATGAAATTATACTGTCACAGATCCTGTGCTTATCTCTTCCAGGAAACATGATTTTATTCAATACTTATAAAAGACATCCAAATACAACCATCAATATTTTGAATGCAAAGACCTTGACTTTCCATTTAAACTCATAGACAACAATCACCATTCAACACATACTATACTGTGGAATACATAGACATTTGATAAAAATGCAAAAGCATTTCTGTGACTGTACTGGTTCAATCACTTTGAATCTAAACATCCATAATGTTGGGATATCAATTCAATACAACGAGGAATCAACAACATGTGTGATTTCATCTCACAAATTGATCAAATTAACAAAACCATATTGTTTAAAAACCTGTGACCCTCTCTGATGGCACAATCAAATAATATCCATAACACATACAGTGGATGTCCAGGCCATGATTACCATGATTGCAATACTCCATTTGACAATTTAAAACACATAGTCACAACAATCATTAACTCAACTTAACATGATGTAGGAAAGCCACACATACCCACGCATCACACATGAAACATTGTTGTGCATTAATCAATTATAAAATAATGTTGGGTTAACAATTCAACAATTATAATTGAGAGAAAATGACTATGCATTCAATCCAAATATCCAATCAAGCAAATTACCATGTTGAGTTTATTAATTTGATTGTGATAATACCCAATGCAGTGACTAAATACCAAAACCAACACCAGTGTCAACATAATAAACAGAGATGAGACAGAAACCGAACACTGTCAATAATACACCAGCAACTCATAACAACCAAGACTATACTCGACAGACGATAACGTTTCCCTCTATCAAAACCTGGGCTTGAGAAATCAAAGGTTTGCTCTGTGGACCAACACAGGGAGACTGGAGTTGACCCCCATCATTGGGTGAGAACCTCTGAGACCAATGGTGCACACACATGGTATACCACAAATAACCTCGTAGACAGGGTGATAATCCTATGATAGGAGAGACTATAAACAGAGAAGCAAGGATTCATTCTGGTCCTCTAACAACCCTTAGAACATGCGGGGTATAACCCTTTTGGTTTCCTAATCAACCAGCTAACAAAGCTGAGATAAAACAGAGCCGAGAAGAAGCAATATGACCCACTGCGCAACCATTAGTAGCATGAAAAAACCAATACCCAAGTGAAAGAATGCACAGTGACACAAGGCGTTTCAAACCTAGTAAACCCCATAACAAAAAACAACTGGGTACGGTGATAAGAAAGCATGGAGATGGCCAAACAATCTAGACCGAATAAAAACCTTCCAACCAATACCAACAAGGATGACAGAGGGTCTTCATGGTTTCTAACACCGAGAATGATCAATAACATTACTGCAATGAAACCCGCACCAACCATCCATTCCAGAAAAATATCACCAATTTACACAGATGGAAGAATTAAGGAAGGCACAAATCCATACATCCGAGACAATATCTATTTCATAACCAGAGCAGCTTCACGGATAGAAAAAAGACATACCTGTAATCAAGATCACCTTAAAAACGTGAGTCGGTCGAGTAATTATTCCTCTAGTTGAAAGTCAGATCCTAACTACAACAAACATAGTTGAACAATAGCCTGACTAGGGTGGCGTCCAGTGGAAGGAGTAGGAGTGACATGCAGTAAATGCATGTTGCCTCCACCCTTAGTCATTCAATTCCTTAGTACACGCCAGCCAACCTCCCATTAACACATTCAATTAAACCATTCATCGGAATTAGCATCCATCTCTTGGAAAACACGCCACCCATATCACATTTATCCATTACCAACTTATACCATAATGAATATAAACTATATAACTCAATAAATTGCATAGCTATTAACTCATTAGTTAGGCTAACAACGATCATTTTAATTTTGATGCATGTAGTATAGCATAAGAGCCTAGTTCCTTTTCTTCCTTTCGCATTTTATTTAGGTTGTTTTTATCTCTCTTCAATTACTCTTATGTATTGTTGCTAACATGTCTATTGTGCATGTGTCATAGTAATGAATCCAGGGATAGATAGAAATGATAGTAACGGATAACATAGGCCATCTTAACATGATATTAGATCCTAGAGCAGTAGAAGAAACACATAACATGCCTTATCCATCGCCAATAAAATCAAGACTTCATCAATCATGCAAAACCCTGTAAGCGATGTTGAACAACAGCATAAACATGAAATAAGAACCAGATCTAATCTCCAAATCTACAAGGGGGTCCCACCTACTAGTATTATTTACCTTGTTATCTTATAATAATAGGCTTTAGCAATACTTTGTAGGCAATAAAATCCTCGTTGCGATTTTAATCGTCAACAAACTGGCAAATCCACAGGGAAATTTGTTTTCAATAGATTTAGAACTCATAACTCATGGTTTCGTAGACCAAGAACAACAAGTCAAGAAGATATAACCGGGAAGATTATGAAACAGGGGGAAGTGAGCAAATTTAATGGAAAAATGACCGGGAATCTGGGAATAACTCATGAAAAGTGTTAAGTATGAGGGGGTTTATCCCTGTATGCATAATCACTCAATCAGAATCTTCTCTTTACTTCAAGGAGAAAATTTACGAATTTTCTCTTTAAAATCTCAAATGGATGAAGAAATGGCAAGAAGAAGTGGGAGATAACCAACTATTTATAAGACAGCAGTGAAAGAAGATAACAAATTCAAGTGTGTTTAAGGGAAACATTGTGAAAACTGTGTAAGCTTGATTGTTGTTGACTAACAATACCTTACAAGAGTGTCACTATGGCAGAACTAATCCAACATCTTATTTTTTATCCAATTGACTAAAAGATGGTAAGCAACAAAACCATGACAGAAATAAAATTGAAAAAAATAAAACAACAACAATAAAATGACAGAAATGAAAAGAAGCAAGAAAATTTTAAAAAGAAAGAAGAAGTCAAACTATTGTAAAGAATAAAAGAGAACAATGAAAAATTTAAAGTAGAGCTAGGTTACTAGTATACAAAAAAACTGAACAGCATTAGAACTTTTCACATTGGTCCCTCGTAATATTTCAAGCGAGAACTGTTAGTGTTGTAGGAAAACAATTTCTCATGTAAATCCTTTAGAATGTAAGAGTTAGTATCCAGGGCAAAATAAATTTTGAAAGGACCCAGAAATAACACTGGGAACTCTGAGGTAATTATCATCCCCTTAACGTATATGATTATATCATCAAGGTAGATATGGATACTGATCACTTCATCAAGAGTTGTGT
Organism: Picea sitchensis; assembly: GCA_010110895.2. Taxonomy (NCBI): domain Eukaryota; kingdom Viridiplantae; phylum Streptophyta; class Pinopsida; order Pinales; family Pinaceae; genus Picea; species Picea sitchensis. Next base: position 18,960 of record SNQJ01S0083775.1, read on the forward strand.
GTATAGGTCTTTTAAAAGAGGTATTTTCATCAACTAAGCCAAAAAACATGAATTTATAAGTCATGGTACCCCAATTAGTGATAAGAGTGGTTTTGTGAACATCTGCCCCTTTTTCCTTGATTTTATTGTAACCCAAAAATTTATCAAGGGTGGGCCTCATCTGTGACCTTACAACCTGCCACAGAATCATTTCCATATTGAGAGGGGGGAAAGGATTTCTCATAATATCATGACTGAAGGTGCAAAAATTAATGCAGGTTCTAATATGATTGTTGGTCTTCGAAACAAGTACCCAATTAGAAACCCATTTAGAATAGACTGGAAAAATAACCCCATTCCTTAAGGAATTTTCCAACTCCCTTTGAAAAGTTGCTTTAAATGCAGAGTTAATAGGTATTTGTTTTTTCCTAGTTGGTTGCATGCCTTCCTTGATGGGGATAGCATGTTGTATAAGACTAGGATCAAAACCATGAAGATCCTTATAAGACCAAGAAAAAACATCTTGAAATCTACCAAGTAGCTTGGACGACATCATTTCTTCTTTATCAGAACATTAGATATTTATTTTAACATTCCTTGAAGATCTGAGTACCCCAATGTTCAAGGAGATGGTTTCACCCACCTTTCTTCTTGACTCCTCGTGTTTCTCTTTATTACCTGCATCACTCGATGAAAACGAACTCTCTAGGGGATTCAATCCCTTAGGGATCTTTTTGTCTTCTATGGGTATAATTTCCTTGCGCTTAAGAGGTTCGTCTTGAATGAGAGCGCAAACACTCTTATCGTTTGGGAGGGCCTGCCAAGATTCTACATTGTCAGGGATATGTGGACGATATAGATATTGAAAAGAAAAGGTAAGCCTATGAGGCAAAGGTTGTTTATTAGGAGAAGTTGTGAAGACAACTAACTGACAAACCATCGAATTCAACTCCCTCTTAACATGGGTGATATTGAAATATAACAGGTTCGAGATAAGTGCCCAAATAGTTTGGGTGTATCGTTGCTAGGAGAGTAAATTTTACGTACAATATTCACAACAAGCTCGGAATCCCAAAAAACTGAAAGGTGACCACATCTGAGATTATAAGCGTTCTCAGTGCCTAATAATAAATCTTCAAATTCAGTGACATTTTATGTACAATAAAACTCCAACCTATTGGACAAATTATGAATTTTCCGTACATGGGAAATCAAGATAATGCCAACCCCATTTCCTTCATTTGAGCGTGATCCATCAAAGTTCATGTGCCACATCTCATCATCTAAATCGATTTGTTTCAAAGGAATAATATCCTCCTCGGCAAAGATGGAATACACTCATAGGTCCTCTTCAATATAGTTTGCATTAGGTTGTGGAACACTCTCTATGTAGGGTGAAATCCTTCCCTCTCTAAGGACTATAATGTTCTTACCATTCTGAGGAATAGATAAATGTGTCCCGTCAAGTGAGAGATATACACCTATTAAGGCTTGCCAATATATTCCCAACATGATTGAGTAATTTCTTACTGGCATATCAATTACCTGAATGTTGAGGGTTGTCCTTATTTCAGGATGAGCGCACAAAACTAAGGTCACATCTTTAATCTCGCCTATGGTTGTTTGTTGTATACTATTATAGGAGAGCATGCTTCTGGAGTTTTCATTTTTACAAGACAAGCCTAGCTCTTCCATAATAATATTCGACATCACACTTGGGCCCAAACCTCCATCAATGAGGCAACAATGGGCAATCTTATCCATATTTTTTACAGAAATATAAAAAGGGGGATTTTTTACAAGGTATATAAAGTTATGTACACCTACTTTATTTACAGATGAATCCTCTTTGTTTACCTCTTCATAGAGGTTGGCTACAATGGAATCTTTCCCTTCCATGAATTGTTTCAGATGCATCTGTTGTTCAGGGACGACAACCATGTCCAAAAGGGTTGCATCTGCTTTGATGTTGGCCAAATAATTCAAGATATTTTATTTAGAAGAGGGGAGAGTAGAGGTTGTTCCTTGACTGTCAGGAACCTTAGGAACTTGAACAGTAGCAGCAGGTGAGGATTAGCTCGGGCTAGAAGAATTGCGGGGAGGATCAAATTTTTCATTGGGAGTATAGGCTTTGTTCCTAGTATTGATGATCATGACATCTTCTGGATGTGAAAAATCTAGGAAAGAAATGTGTTGATGGGTCTTAAATCCCTTGACTCAATAATAGGAACCAAACCCACCACTGAGGCCCAATTAGACTCTGCAACATTTCATAGTGGATTGGTTCTCCAGATCTTGCGATTTGGCCAAATTATCGATGGGCTTTATGTTTTCTTGTGAAGGCTCTTCCTTCGGTTTGGAATATTCTCTTTTGTATATTTTCTCTTGGGTGGGACCAATATGATATGTAAGTCAGTATAAACCAACTTGGAAAAAAAAATGGAATTACACTTAACTAAGGGGAAGAGGTTGAACTTGGGATAATCCGCTGCTCAAGCATGCAGACGACAATTTCATACCACAAGCCTAGTATTAATACATTAACCATGTGAGCATCCAATTACTATCTGAGATACTAACTACCAAAAAGAAAACACATATGCAATGAGATAATGGCATGCAAAATAATTCACCTCCTAGAACCATTCATCACATAATAACACAACGATTGATCTTCATCATTAAAGAAAAGAACAACAAAACATTACACCGAATAACTCGAAAATAGAATTAATTTCTCTTAGTCATTACAAGATCATTCATGACACAGGATAGAAAATAGTTCTTCTCCACGTCCAATCACACATGCAGTTGATGAAAATAACTTGTCTTTGGTCTAGAAGGACTTCTCAATTCAAAGCAGCTTCAAAATAATTCTTAACAACCAGAAAGAAAGAGTTCTTTCCACAACCATCGACCATTACTAATTGGTTGATGTCTTTATTTATAATGTAAATTTCAACTAAAAACAACGGCTAAGTGTAGTTTAAGAAAATAAAAATACGCCACGTGGCATCATCTTCTAACAGTTTATTTAACAGTCAACTCAATATAGTTCTTTGAAAGGATGAATTTTCTCATACTCGGACCAATAGATAAACAGTTCGTCATATGTTTGAGCCCATGGAAATCGGTGTTGTTCCATCAGAGTCACGTAGAATCCTCTGATCTCCACCACATGCACTCAATACTTCACTAGGCTGGTATTTAACTATTGTAGCACGGTTTGATCCTTCATCAGATGTTGCATAAATCTTTGCACTTGTCCTGGCGACGTATCAGTCACCTTGGATAGCTCTTCAGCCCATAGTGAGTCTTGCTTGGCATGTGATCCAACTATGTTGCATAAGTCGATGAAGTTTTCAGGGTCTCCGAACTTGTGGAGTCCTATATACTTCATTGCTTCGTTGATTTTACCCCAATGCTTCTTGTATTTTTCCCATTGATTTTGAATTTCTCTGTGTGGTTACTTAGACATCTTAGCCCAGTACTCGACAGATCACTTCATACGATCAAGATTTTTTTCTCCCAACACTCGGATGTTGTGTTCTTCTTTATATCGACCCTGTTGGACTACATCGATGTATTCGAGTCTTTTTATTACTTGTACCTCCCTTTCATGCCATCGCTCCACATCCTTTCATGTTGTGAGTGCCATGAGAGTGTCTTCCTGGAGCTCGGTTATCTTCGCAGTGAACAGGTGTCGCTCATGTGTGAACCTGTTGTATGTCGCTTCGAACTTGCTTCTCAGATAAACTATGGTCTGAGTGGTGCCCTTATAGTATTCATCCAAATGGCGCAAATGCTCTATGTCCTTCAGGGCAACGACCAACTCTTTTTTATCACATTTAGCTCTGTCTAGGGTGGCATCTGAAATCTCCATCTCTGCGTCGATGAGATCGGATGTTCTGGCATTTTCTGTGTTTATCAAATCCTCCTCTGTGGTGATGAGGACGAAGCGATCCAACATGATTCTCATTTTATTCGTGGTTCTTTGGATGATGGACCTCTTCTTTCAATCGTAGGAGATCACATAGATATCAGCCACCTAGTACACTGGTTTGGGAATCTGCTAATCACCCCATGTAAGTGTTTTTCCCAGATTTCCAGCAGTGTATACTTGTTCCAAATCGTGTTCTTGAACTTTCTCATTATAATATGAGGGCTCGACCTCTTCCTAGTGCTTATCAGATATCTGAGTATCAAACAAAAAAGAGACGTTGGGAAAAGACACGATACTCACTTGCTCGTGGGAAGTTGATTCATCAACTTCCTTTTGTGGGGATCCTCCTTTTGGCTCATTTGGTTCTAACTTACCCTTCGAGTCATCGGCTCGGGTCTCCAGTGCTTTAGGGTTCTTTTTGTTCAGAACATTCTCGATTTCTTTTTCCTTTCGTGGGATATCCTAGATCTGGACCTTGAGATCAAGAAAACAAGCCTCCTTAGGTCCCTTTTCTTCTTGGATCTTCACAGGGGTCTCAAGAGATGTCTCCGGGCTCTCATCATCACTATATATATTTATAAACTCACTCAAAGTATTAGGCATGAATGATCCCACTGATACTCAAACCACCTCTGGTTGAATCATTGCACCTGCTGGAAATCTGACCGATGGCCTTGTGGAATCAGGGTTATTAGACCCGTTGTTATCACCAAGGTTTATGGAATCAAGGTTTCTCATCCCCACTAGGATTTATTCTAGGTTTTCAGTCGAAATATTTGGCACTATGATGAGGTCCAGGTTATCCTGCATCTGCTTCATTAACAGCTGGGCCTGTTGATACATGAGCCCCCCCATCCCCTGTATATCTTGAACTTCGGAGAAATTCCAAGTTTGTATCGGAGCTACCTGGGGAGATCCCACTGCTCCAACTGATATCATTCCTTCTCTTGTTTTGATGGTCTCTTGAACTATTTGTTCCGACACTGTTGCTTGCTCATTGCAACTCATAGACTTGAATTTGGTTGCCTTGGGGTTAGCTATCCTCGCCATCACCTCTTCCCAGTCTTGAGCATTTTCGGTGAAGATTTCATCCTCAAACATGTCATGGGAATATGGCCAACAAGATGATACCCATTACATGTGCTTCAGGACCAAGCTCTTGGGGTCTTTCTTGCGAAAGCGGCCAGTCTGGAATCGAAACTCCAATTGGCTTAGCCCTTATTGCTTGTCCTGAGTTGTGTCTTTCACCATGTAGAACCCAACATGAAACCCATAAGGTATGAAGGCTTGCTTCTTATCTTTTACCAAAGTAACATTGTACCCTTGCAGGATGGTATGATAACATATTTCCCCTAATATTATTCAGTCAAAGACATAGACAAGTAGCAGATGAGGTGCTCATATGGCACCGAAAACCCTAATGTAGGTGTCACGCTCATCCAGATACCAGTGGACGACCTTCGATATAATCTTTTTAGTTGCGTTTGACAACCTTGGACATTCCTTTTTTAATAGAAACAAGTAAATGTGTGCGACAAACTGGTTGTAGATTAGAGAATAGGATTTGTTGTACCTATTCTCCCACAAGATGCCAAAATAAACATGGATCTGGAGCACTGAGGTGTGCCAGTTTAAGTTCATTCCAGTGAAATCATTTCTGGCGTAGACGACATCCAAAAGATAAGACTCCATGTAAAAGGACGGGGTTTCTCCCTCTTTCGGCATTTGATCTTGTTGAATGCAAGTGCTCAACTATTTGGATATGATTGTACCCTAGTTGAAACCTATTCCAGAAATGGCCACAATATACACTAGAGGCATCCAAGATTATGAAAACCTGGAGCAATCTTTTTCCCCATGCAATCTGTAGAGGAGAGCCATTAGATAGATGTAATATTCTCTAAGTTTGGCCATCGGGTACCAGCCGGAGGTCCGATTGGTGAATTTTTTATCCTCTCTCCACTAGGAATCCATCGCCTTACTAGTATTGTGCTTCTCATAGAAGCTCAAAACAAAATCCTTATTCAACTACTCTTCTGGCTCTCTGAGCTTTTAATAATTATGCACTTCTAATGGAAGAAAAACCCCGACACACCCACCATTTTCTTCGTTAATCAAACATTTTTTTGTGTCAGTGTGATCAATAATCCATTTCAGGAGGACTTCATCTTTGAGTCTTCTCGTATCAAGATCATTGTGAGGAGTATATTTGGGGAGTTATTCCCGCTTAATCTTCTTGAAAAGTTTTTCCCAGCATGGGAATACTGTCTTGGTCCCAATGTTCACCTCTATGTCTCCAAAGGCCGGGGGTTGATCAAAATATTTCTTGGTGGTGGTTTTGATGATGGGCACCGGTTTTGGAGTGAATTACAATTGTCTCACCACCGCTAGGGAGGAACCTTTTACCACCTCTAGTTCCTGTATCTTTGGATCTCTCGGAGATTTCTTGGTGGTGGGTTTCTTCAGAGCCATCGTTCCTTCAACCAGAAACAATCTTTAGGCAGGTGTGCAGGGTGACATTGGATAAAGCATATGAAATGAAGCATAAAACATCTATAGACTGGTACATACCTGTAACGCTTGCTAAACTATTGTTTTTATACTCACTGGACCTTGGAAGTTATCCCTGGACTACTCGTTTCGCTCCTCTGGATGATCTAGATTCCTTCGTGCACATAATAACCCTGTTTTCAATGACTTAGAGAATATAACAAGAGAGTTCCTACTAGTCGTATCAACCAGTTAATATGAGTAATGGGTGAAATTCAAAACATTCTACCGTCAAAACTCTGCAAATAAATTCTACGTGGGTTGACGGTGGAGCCATGGGGGGGAAAAAGAATTGTATTGGCAGGTTCCAATGTTCCTTTGATTCATGCCAGAATTAGCAGTTAGTGCGAGATTCTAGAATTAATTAACCTTTAAATGTGTCGTATCTAGCGTATCTCAAAGAAAAAACATCCTATCGTGTCGTCTTGTTAGTGAGTAGATCAGGAATTAGCGATATCCTCATGCATGTTTTTGTCGGTATCCTCCTGAAAAAACTTCCGATGCTGAAAATGTCTCGGAGGTCCATGATTATTATTTCATCTTTCATTCAATTATTATTATTTTAACCTTGGTGATGCTTGTCACAAAATACATTTTGCGTCTGCCTATGATGATGAAGATTGAGGCTCGACAACTTTGGTTCTGTCTATTGTTCTCTTTCATGCAAAATCCTTCTCGATGCAGAAATCCTTAAGCACGTCCGAGAAAACCTTGACTGTCATTTCTCTAATTTAGATATTATTCTTTTAAGTTAATGATTTTCACATTCGCAAGAAAGCTTTTAAATACTTAATGAGAAACAAAAAATGATAAGCAAAGGACACATTTTCCATATCAGATAATGCCAAAAGATCAAGTGGTATCCAAAAAGTGAAATTTTACGTAGACTTTTTAGGGTGTATTGAGTGCTCAACACAACGGTAGTTTTGGGTCTTTTACCAAATATCATATCTTTGGCACTCTTCCTTACCTCACATGTAGCTTCCTCATGGTGCTCCTCGCAAAAGTTACACCAATTTCAAGGCAAGACTGGTTTAGGCTGAAAATTATTTTCAATTGAATTCCTAAAGGGAGGTGCAAAAACGGATGAAGCTCCAGGGGTGAGAGGGGAGACAACTCCTTTCTACTCATATGCAATCATACAATTGTTCATATCTTGTACTAGTTGTAAAAGGGTGTACATGTTTGTCTGTCTGACTGATTCTCCTTGGGGAAGACCTGTTCTTTCAAGTTGTTCTTCATACTCTGAACAAGTATGAAGATAGGAACTGAGATTATCAATGGATTTTTCCTCAAGCCTATGATGGTAGGGGGAAGGTAATGCATTGTAGTAATGCATGAAAGCGGCTTGGTTCTGAGGTTGAATGAGTTCATGGATCTGATTGTATAACTTAGTGAAACACAAGTTGAAAGAATTGATGGTCTCACCATCTTTATAGGTGATGTTATTATATTCCCGTAACTTCTTGGTGGGGCTTTTAGATTTCCCATAAGTGGATATGAACCAATAGATTAACTCCTTCTAGGTAGACAAAATCTTAGGAGGAAGTTCAAAGAAATCGGCTGCAACCTTTCCTTCTAAGGAATTGACGAATAAGTGCATGCAAGTATCATTGTCATTAGCTCCTATTTTATGACAAGCATTAGAAAATTCCACCAGGTGTTCATTTGTAGTGAAAGTATTATTTCTCGAGAACTTAGGAAGATGCTCCTTGAAAAATCCCATACTTTTTAATAACTTTGGTGGGGTTTGTGGTATATTGGACAAGGATATGGTATCTATATAAGCTACCAATCACTGATGAAGATGAAGACTAAGAAGAGGAAGCACTTCTAGTTCCACCAGAGCCACCACTACATGCCATCTTGTGGATGATAGATGGGGAAAAGAAAGACGAACTAGATGAATGAGATAGTTTTCCTTAGATCACTTTGTTGGGTGGATAACACGACATTCCTTATTCCTATTTCAACAATAAGATTAATTTCAGGTGATAAGCCTCTTCTTCTTCTAGAGATACATAAGTCTAAGGACATGAAAAAAAGGCCAAAACTGAAGGAAAAAGAAGGTTACTTATGATTTCTAGTTTGTATATGTCTAGCTTCCCAATGTTCTTGGGCACTTAATCTCGTTCAGTTGTTGAACATGAATGATTCAGCTCAGCACAGGTGTTGGCAGTGTCTAAAATGGTGTTAAACAAGTTCAAAGCAATACTGGTCTGATCTTGAAGATCGGGCTCAATATTGGGCTGCCTTGCAACAAGCACAGTCATTAAGAAACAAAACAGTCAAAGAATCAATATCAGAAAAATAGATGTATTGATGAAAATTGAGTATAAAAATTAACCAGAGAGATATTGAAGATCTCCCTAATATGGTCACGAAAATAAATGTTGAGGAAAAGATATGAAATGATCTTACTCAATCATTTTCAGATTCTGCTTGGCTAGAGAAAAATATGCGGGAATGTCACCCTATGTTTATAGACATCAAAAATAAAATCCTAACTCACAAGTATTAATTACAAGTGCTTAGGCTAGTCTTTTTTACAATTAAAAGCTTGCTGGAAAATTCATTTTAATATGATTTTATGAATATAATGGTTGCTGAAATAAGCATAGAGACAGAAGTAAAGACACCAAGATGATAATCAAGATAGATGAGACATAAAGAAATCCTTTATTTCATTCCAATTCACCAAAGAGTCATTCTCTTTACGAAATTTCATGCAGAAATTTTGGACCAAAGTCAAACTTAGACATCCCCGATGGAACATACAAAAGGACCTCTGACAAAAAATCAAAAACTAAACTCTAAAAGTTGGATCATCTTGCCACATATTGTTTCCCACTCTACTTTTCACAATAGCCTTTGTCAGTCATGAAAAATAATTCAGAGAGACACAAGTCTACACAGACTATCAAAAATAGATCAACAACTCTGAAAAAAAAAGTGTATGAATGATGTAATTTAGCCCTGAATCTTGTTGTCCACAATAAGACCCTGCTATAATAAAAAAGAATTAGGCTTGTGATAAATTAAAGAATGAATGAAAACTGAACTATCTCAACATAAACTCAAAGAGAAAACCTGTTGACCCTTGGTTATGGAAGCAAGCGAAGATCAAGGAAGAAAAGGAGAAATGTGAACTTCGCGGAAGACACAATGACTGTTACTGGGTCGAAGTGAGCAAAAGAGAAAAAAGGATGGAGTGAAGTAAAAGGAAGAAAGTCTTTGGACGAGGAGATCAAGGATGACAAATCAACAAGGAAGAAAGATCATGGACAACTCATCAAGTGGAAAAAGCCACCGTTGGATGCTTTGGAGCACCGCGCGAGAAGAAAGGAAAGATAGGCTGGCAAAGCCCTGAAAATGTGGGTCAGAGTTGATCTAGGGTTTTGGTATCTAGGGTTTTGACACCTAGGTTTCAGCCTAAGGATGTTGGTGAGCTATTGTAATGTATAAATAAAGGTCAAGAGGACCTGGGTGGGGTTGTTGTTAATGTTGTTATTGTTGTTGATACTGTTGGTATGAATGATTATTGTTGTTAGAGAGAGAAGTGTTAAGTGTGAGAGCCTTCTATTATTGTAAGATCTTCAGCTAGGTGTGAAGGTCAAGTCCTGCAGCTGGGTGCACAAGAAGGGGAGAGAAAGAGAGAAGAAGAAGAATATATGCTAGTTGATAGCGCAGATAAGAACTATATGCTTCAACTTAATACATTATAAAGAACAGTTCTGTGGACATATCTCTAGAGAGAGGGTGAACCATGTATATCTTGTGTCATGTGTGTGATCGATGCTATGTTCTTTACCATTGATATATTGTTATTACATTGTTGTGTTAGATAAAATCTATAGTTGTGCGAGGTATATATAATTTGATAAGTGATATATGCATGTTGTATCATTCTAGTTGCTAGATCCACTTGATATCCCCCCTAGTTGTATACATATCTGTCCTGCAACCCCCCCATAGCTGCTTCAGGTGAGATTGTGTCTGCTTCGCAGGTGTAGCCGAAAGGGCCAGTAGTTAGGGCTTGTTGGTGCACTCTTGGAGCCAAACCTTGGGTCTACTCTTGTGCCAACAAATGGTTCGGTTGATGGATTAGCCCTATGGTGGTATAGGATAAGAAGACAGGAGATATCGGGATCTACAGAGATCTCAGGAAGCTAAACAATGTCTATTTACATGACCCTTTCCCTACACCATTCACTAACGAAGTGTTAGATAACGTGGGAGGCCAAGAGGTATATTCTTTTATAGATGGATTTTCAGGATACCATCAGATTCGTATTGCCAAAGAAGATCGCCATAAGACCACGTTTTCCACAGAGTGGAGATCCTACCTATATAAAATAATGCCATTTGGATTGAATAATTCCCTAGCCATCTTTACCAGGGTGGTGGTCAAAGCATTCAAGGAGTTTCTGCATAAATTTCTAGAAGCATATTTTGATGACTGGACTGTTTTTAGTTTATTGAAAAATCATATTGAATGTCTAAGGCTAATGTTGGACAAATGCATGCAGTGTCAAATTGCTTTGAATCTGAAGAATTACATATTCTTCTCACCATTTGGAGTGTTGTTAGGTCATATTGTATGCAAGCAGGGATTGATATTCGATCCATCTAAAATTGATATTATCGTTGATCTGCCACCTCCCACTTTAGTCAAATAGTTGTGCACTACACTGGGACATATTGGGTATTATAGGAAGTTCATTAAGGGATATGCCCAGATTAAAACACCCATGGAGAATCTTTTGAAGAAAGACTATCAGTTTAGCTGGACAGAAGAGTGTCAGCAGAGCCTCGACACACTGAAACAAAAGATGGTTACTACGCCCATTCTAGTTTTTCCAGATTGGAGTAAGGAGTTTCATGTGCATGTCTATGCGTCTTCTATTGCCTTGGGAGTAGTGTTAGCACAACCTGGAGAAGGATCTATGGACCATCCGTTATCTTTTTCTAGCAGGAAACTATCCACAACTGAAATTAATTACACCACCACTCAGAGAGAAGGATTAGCCATGGTGTATGCGCTGCAGAAATTTCACCACTGCTTGTTGGGAGGGCACTTTAAACTATTTACTGATCACTCTGCGCTAAAGTACCTAGTCAACAAGCCAGTGTTGGGGGGAGAATATGCAGATGGCTTCTTCTCTTTCAAGAATATGATTTTGAAATTGTGGTTAAGCCAGGAAGAATGAACAAAGGTCCTGACCATTTATTAAGGTTGGAACATGGAAAAGAGCCGACTAGTTTGGAGGATGCACTGTCAGATGCATAGTTACTCTCCATTAGAAATATTGATGATCGCTTCGCAGAAATAGTCCAATTACTATCAACAGGAATGGAACCTTGTGAGTATACAATTCCCTAGAAGAAACAACTAGTAGTGCGCGCTACAAACTTTTCACTTATAGCTGGAAAACTATACAATATGGGACCTGATGAGATATTAAGAAGGTGTTTTATGGAGGCAGAGAGACCACTGATCCTCACAAAATATCATGAAGGTATTGCAGGAGGACACTACGCAGGGAAAGTGACTGCGCAGAAGGTTCTCAGAGCTGGCCTTTGCTGGCCTACCTTACACAAAGATGCTAAAGACTACTACAAGACCTGCGATGTATGCCAAAGAGTTGGGAAACCATATAGAAGAGATGAAATTACATTAGCACCACAGCTGACCCTACAAGCATTTGAGAAATGGGCCATTGACTTCGTGGGACCTATAAACCCACCAGGAAAGCGCACAGGAGAAAGGTACATCATTACTGCGACATAATACTTGACCAGATGGGTTGAAGCTAGAGCAGTTAAGGACTGCAGTGCAACTATAGTTGTGCACTTCGTATTCGATGACATCATAACCAGGTTTGGGTGCCCAAATATCCTTATGAGTGATCAAGGCACACATTTCATAAATAAAACAGTTGAAGCCCTAACTGAATAATTTGCAGTCCACCATCAGAAGAGCATGTTGTATCATCCAAAAGAAAATGGAACAGTGGAAGCATTCAACAAAATATTGGAGACAACGCTGATGAAGATTTACAGTGTGAACAGGGATGACTGGGATTTAAGAGTACCAACAGTACTATGGGCCTATGGAACCACTTGTAAAATGCTAACAATGCAGACTCCTTTTAAGTTGGTGTATGGTCTCGAAGTTGTTGTCCCAATGGAATATTTGGTACCAAGCCTAAGAATTGTTTCCTTTACAGATATGGATGATATTAGCGTTGTTCGAGAGAGGCTTTCACAGTTGGTCAAACTAGAAGAGGACATATTTATTCCTGGATTCCACCAACAGGTTCAGAAGGAAAGAGAGAAGGCCTATCATGACAGGAACATCAAGAAGAAGGCATTCAAGCAAGGTGATATAGTACTGGTATATGACAGTAAGTTCATCAAGCATCCTGGGAAGTTCAAAACGCATTGGCTCAGGCCGTATGAGATTGCCTATGTTATATAGGGAGGATTTGTACAATTAAATACTTTGAATGGAGAATGGAAGGAAGGCTTAGTGAACAGGAATCGGCTGAAGTTGTACTATGACAACCAGATGCCTCACAGCTCCTAGTAAAAGCATAAGGAAAAGGGTCTAGGTACTAGGTGCAGTTGAAATTGGGTACCATACATAGAAAAGATATTCTGCACAAGGACAAAGAGGAGGCATAAAGAAGAAATCACAAGCTGCACTGCGTAGTCCAAAGTCAAATTAAAACAGAAGGATCAGATCTGAAGTGCCTCAAGATGAGTCACAGGTGAGTGTTGGGGGCCTGTTAGCCCTTATTTATGGAAGAAAGTGAAGATCAAGCAAGAAAAGGCGAAATGTGAACTTCATGGAAGACACAGTGACTGTTACTGGGTGGAAGTGAGCAAAAGAGCAGAAAAGACAGAGAAAAGTAAAATGAAGCAAGTCATTGGACGAGGAGATCGAGGACGATAGATCAACAAGGAAGAAATATTATGGACAACTCAGAAAGTGGAAAAAACCACCGTTGGATGCTTTGGAGCACCGTGCGAGAAGGAAGGAAAGAGAGGCTGGCGAAGCCCTGAAAAAGTGGTTCAGAGTTGACCTAGGGCTTTAGACACCTAGGGTTTTGGTATCTATGGTTTTGACACCTAGGTTTCGACCTAAGGATGTCGATGAGCTATTGTAATGTATAAATAAAGGTCAAGAGGACCTGGGTGGGGTTGTTATTAATGTTTTTATTGTTGCTGATACTATTGGTATGAGTGATTATTGTTGTGAGAGAGAGAAGTGCTAAGTGTGAGAGCCTTCTGGTATTTTAATATCTTCAGCTGGGTGTGAAGGTCAAGTCCTGCAGCTGGGTGCATAGGAAAGGGAGAGAAAGAGAGAAGAAGAAGAAGATCTACTAGCTGAGAGAGCAGACAAGAACTGTATGCTTCATATTAATACATTAAAAAGCATAGTTTTGTGGATGTATCCCTAGAGAGAGGGTGAAAAACATATATATTGTGTTGTGTGTGTGATTGATGCTATGTTCTTTACCATTGATATATTGTTATTGCATTGTTGTGTTAGATCAGATCTATTGTTGTGTGAGGTATATCTAAGTTGATAAGTGATATATACATGTTGTATCATTCTAGTTGCTATATCTACTTGATATTCCCCCTAGTTGTAGACATCTTTGTCCTGCAACCCCCCCATAGCTGCTTCGGGTGAGACTGCATCTGCTTCTTAGGTGTAGCCAAAAGGGCCAGTAGTTAGGGCTTGTTGGTGTGTTCTTGGAGCCAAACCCTGGGTCTACCCTTATGCCAACAAAACCTTAGTATATTTCTCCTTCTATCCTCCTCTTGTTCCTCTCTTTCCTTTTGCCTTGAAGCAAATTAGAATTGGTTGAAGTAGTTGAACCACCTCATTAGTTAAGTTAAGTAAAACTCAACCAACTTTTTAGTAAGGGGGGAAGAGTAATAAATCATAATAAGGGTTTTAAATAAATAATAACTAGTAGGTGGGACCCCTTATGAATCCCTTTAGCTCTTCACAATCATAACATAACTAGTTAACTTAAGCAAAACACCCCTTCTTGTGACTCCCATCATCACATTTACATTTGAAAATTTATCTCATTGATATTTGAAATTATTTCCAAAAATATATTCCTCATATATCCAAAGAAAACTTGTTGTCCAAAACTTTTGAAGTCAACTGTCATCAACAATAAATAAAATAAAACTCAAAAACCATATTTCCCACTTTGAGATGCAATCTTTCCTTGATTGTTGTTGTCACCCTTTGATTTCTATGAATTTTCCTTTGGATGAATTGAAACTTTAGGCCTAATCTTTTTGATCATGTGAGAACAATCGTCGCTCAAATGAATACTATAAGACACGGATTTATCAGAGGCATTGGAGGGTGAGGCAAGGGCAGCATTGGCTTTTCCTTTGTCGGGGGCATGGTGGGCCTCGGTTTTCAACCTTTTTCTAGCATGAGAGGACTGAACTGGTGAGTGTACAGGTGCATCTTGGGAAATCTGATTGATAGGCGAGGGAGTAGGCAAGGAAAAATTGGGTCATCCATGATGTTGGTGTTGGGTATGTGTTATATTATTTGCATGTGTGTGTATGTGTGGGTGCGTCAGATACGACAATTGCGTCTGACGATCCCTTCACCTAGAGCTTCGTCGTGTGCATCGGGAGCTTTCCTAGAGGGGTCCCAGGGGGGGGTAGGTATGCCCCCCCCCTGGTTACGTGCAAAATTCAACATCGGGCGGTAGCCCGGGGCCGACGGGGTTCGGCGCAGTGCCCCGAAATATTTTTTTTTTGGACGGTTTTTGCTATTTTTAGCGGATTTGTAAATTAATCCTAGATTAATGGATTAGGGTTTTGGTATCTACGAAATATCTAAAAATATTGTATATATTGTATGGAGAATGGTGAA
>SNQJ01S0083775.1:34791-67109 GCA_010110895.2 Picea sitchensis
CCCGGTTGAGGGTTTCCGGTATAAAATCTCTGTGTACTATGTGTATGAGCCATTGATTAATTTCTGTATTGCTTAAGAATCTATATGCATTGCTTTACTTCGCAGGTTTAAAACTTATAGTTGGGAGACTGTCGGGTGGACAATCTCTTTCCATCCGTCATTTTCGGGAACCTTGGGTTGCAATGAGACATGAGGGGGCACGGGAATACCAGGGGCTTATGGAGCTGGGAAGGGAGGCCTTCCAGGCCTAGGTTGGACCACTCCTTGCCCAATCCAATTAAAAAATCCATCCTTAAATAACTGGCTTAACTCTTGTGAGTCAGCATCAAAGTGTATGGAGAATATTGGTTTTCTTGGGCCTTTGTTCCAATTACCTCTCCCTCTATTGCCTATGCCATGGCTACCTCGGCTGAAAAATCACATTCCTACATCCATGATTGATTAGAAAATAGTCCCTTTACAACCATACATGAAAACTCCTTAAAAATATGAAATATATTTTGGCTCATCAACATATGAGACTCATGCATTCCAATCCATACAAATTGTTTAATTGTTGTCGATGAGCAGGGGGTGAACAAAGGTTCTGGTATATGTGAGGGGTTTGTATTGAGCAAAAAATGATAAAATGAGAGGGGAAAAGAATCATGGTTACTGCTCAGAGACAACAAACAATCAACTGTAATGTAAACCAAAGAATCACAAAACTGTGTTCCAACCAAGAAATTGTGATTTCAAACTGCTTCAATATAGAATTCTCTTAATTGTAATTAAAATTTTAAGAATAGGGAGTGAAAAATGGATGTGGGAAGGAAAAGGGGATGTAATTAGTGAAAAGAAAAATAATGGTGGGAAAGAGAGTAGGTATTGTTCATAAAATTAATTAAGTAATCCATAAAATCATCCCATATCAATGTAAAAGATCCAACACCAACCAAAATGATCACTGTGACAAAATAACAACTACTGTGTAAAATTTAAGTAATTGTTTGCATTGACTTGCTCACTATTCGCAGTCAATCTATAACATAATTTCATCAAAACAAGATAGTATGCATTCCACAACCACCTGTAGAGGAGCTCTGTTCTTCTCATTTATCCATTTAATGTTTTTAAAACAGTTCCCAAATGAATACACAATCAATTATTTCCACTCTGTTCAATGCCAAATTATCAACCACTACCCATGAATTATTTCAATCATCAAACACAAAAACAAAAATTGTGCCCAATATCATCCTCTAATTCATTTAATAATTAGATTGTAATGAAATTATATTGTCACAAATCTTGTGCTTATCGCTTCTAGGAAACATGATCTTCATCAATACACATAACAGACAGCCAAATACAACCATCAATATTTTGAATGCAAAGACCTTGACTTTCCATTTAAACTCATAGACAGCAATCACCATTCAACACATACTATACTGTGGAATATGCAGACATTTGAAAAAAATGAAAGAGCATTTTTGTGACTTTACAGGTTCAATCACTCTGAATCTAAACATGCACAATGATGGGCTATCAATTCAATACAAGAAGGCATCAACAACATGTGTGATTTCATCTCACAAATTGATCAAATTAAAAAAACCATATTGTTAAAAAACCCGTGACCCTCTCTGATGGCGCAATCAAATAATATCCATAACACATACAATGGATGGCCATGCCATGATTACCACGATTGCAATACTCCATTTGACAATTTAAAACACATAGTCACAACAATCATTAACTCAACTTAACATGTTGTAGGAACGCCACACATACCCACACATCATGCACGAAACATCGTTGTGCATTAATCAACTGTAAACTAATGTTGGGTTAGCAATTCAACAATTATAATGTAAGACACAATGGCTGTGCATTCAATCCAAATCTCCAATCAACCAAATTACCATGTTGAGTTTATTAATTTGATTGTCATGATACCCAATGCAGTGACTAAATACCAAAACCAACACCACTATCAACATAATCAACAGAGACGAGCCAACAATTGAACACTGTCAATAATACACCAACAAATCATAAAAACCAATAGTATACCCGACAGGCCATAATAGTTCCCTCTATCAAAACCCGGGCTTGAGAAATCAAGGGTTTTCTTTGTGGACCAATACAGGGAGACTGGAGTCGACTCCTATCATCGGGTGAGAACCTATGAGACCAATAGTACACACATAGGGTATACCACAAATAACATCACAGACAGGGTGATAATACCGTGATAGGAGAGACTATGAATACAGAAGCAAGGATTCATTATGGTCCTGTAACAACCCTTAGAACACGCAGGGTATAACCCTTGTGGTTTCCCAATCAATCAACTAACAACGCTGAGATAAAATAGAGTTGACAAAAAGCAATATGACCCACTGCGCAACCATTAGTAGCATGAACAAACCAATACCCAAGTGAAATAATGCACAGTGACACAAGGCATTTCAAACCCAATAAACCCCATAACAGTAAACGACTGGGTACAGTGATAAGAAAGTGTGTAGATGACCAGCCAATCTAGACCGAATAAAAACCTTTCAACCAAGACCAACAAGGATGATAGAGGGTCTTCATGGTTTCTAACACTAAGAATGATCAATAACATTACTGCAATGAAACTCACACCAACCATCCATTCCAGAAAAATATCACCAATTTACACAGTTGCTAGACTTAAGGAAGGCACAAACCCATACATTTGGGCCAATATCTATTTCATAACCAGAGAAGATTCATGGATGGAAAAAGGAAATACTTGTAATCAAGAGCACCTTAAAAACACGAGTCAGCCGAGTGATTCTTCCTCTACTTGAAAGTCAGAGCCTAACCACAACAAAAACAATTGAACAATAGCCTGATTAGGGTGGCGGCCAATGGAAGGAGTTGGAGTGACGTATAGTAAATGTACATCACCTCCACCCTTACTCATTCAATTCCTTAGTACACATTAGCTAGCCTCCCATTAACACATTTAGTTAAACCATTCATCGAAATTAGCATCCATCTCTTGCCAAACGCGCCACCCATATCACCTTTATCCATTGCCAACTTATACCATAATGCATATCAACTATATAACTCAATAAATCGCATAGCTATTAACTCATTAGCTACGATGAAAATGATCATTTTAATTTCGATGCATGTAGTATAACATAAGATCCTAGTTCGATTTATTCCTTTTTCATTTTGTTTAGGTTGTTTTTAACTCTCTTCAACTAATCTTATGTATTGTTGCTAACATGTCTATTGTGCAGGTGTCACAGTAATGAATCCAGGGACAGATAGAAATGATAGTAACGGATAACATAGGCCATTCTAACATGATATTAGAGCCTAGAGCAGTAGAAGAAACACATAACATGCCCTATCCATCGCTAATAAAATCAAGACTTAATCAATCATGTGAAACCCTGTAAGCGATGTTGAATCAATCATGTGAAAGAAGTCACTATACGGTCCCACCTACTAGTATTATTTACCTTGTTAGCTTATAATAATAGGTTTTAGAAATACTTTGTGGGAAATAAAAACCTCATTGCGATTTTAATTGTCAACACCAGTTGAAGCTGTTTTCAAAAATTGACACTGTGTATGCCAAGGGCATCCATGCTTCTAAAAACTTAGAGCAGTCCTTCTCTCCATACAGTTGGCAGATGAGAGCCATCAAATAGATGTATGGCTCCCTCAAGTTAATTTTCCCATACCAGCCATTGCTTTGGTTGGTAAACTTATTGTCCTCCTTCCACCATGAGGCCATCAATCAGCTGGTGTCATGGAATTCATAAAACTTCACCACGAATTTTATGTTTAGCCGCTCCTCTGGGTCTCTGATTTTGTAGTATTTCTGGACATTTTTCGAGAGGAAGAATCTGACACACCCACCACTCTCATCGTTGATCAAGAACTTATTCCCGTATGTATGGTCGATTAGCCACTTCAAAACCTCTACGCAAGGTAAAACCGGGGTTCTAATACCTACCGTGTGTAAATATGACCCTCGGATGTTCGGGAACACCTGGTCATCGAGTGCCATTATGTCTGGGTCGTTGTGTGGGATACACTCTGGATATTCTTCTCGACTGATTCTGTTGAAAAGGTCCCCCCACTGTGGGAGAATTACTTTGGATCATGTGCTTGCTTCTATATCACTGAAGACCGAAGGTTGGACAAAGGCTTTCTTATTTTATGTTTTAATGACAAGCTCCGCCCTAGAAGCATACTCCAACTACCTCATGGTCCCCAGAGAAGAACCTTCACCTATTTCATCTTCCTTTAGCTTGGGTGCTCTCGACGAGTTCCTAGTGGTTGGATTTATTAGCGACATTTTTACCTGCAACTACAACATAGTTAGAGACCGTGTAAGAGATTAGATGTATATCTAAATCATGACCCCTGAATTGAAAAAAATCGAACAGATCCCTCTGTAGCTTATTTAACCTGGTTTTTATAATATGAGGATCAACACAGTCTTGAGACGCTCACTTTGCTTCTCTGGATTCTCTGGAATTCAAAATTGTGCGCATAATGAAATTGCTCCAAACCGTTCTAGATACTTAAACAGGGATGAACTTAGCTTGTCTCATTATCCATTCAATTCCGGTTATGAGTGTAGTTTTATTAAATCTTCCACCATATCTTTAAAGACGTTTAAAATTAAATTGGATCATGGGTTGACGACGCGAGTGCAGATTGTAACGTGGCATATCGGTGATTCAAAATTCCGTTGTTCAATCGACGCATGAGGTAGAAACAAATGTGGGATGAAGCATTAACTGGTCTATTAAATGTTAGAATCCAATCGTATCTTATGTCGAAAACATCCCATTGTTTTTCTAGTCCAGTTGGTGAGTCAGGGGTCGAGATTCTGCTTCGAACCCTTTTCGTTGATATCTTCTTGCAAAATCTCTGACGCTGATCAATCTTGTCATACAGAGCTGACATGGCAAATCTGACTAGGAGGTGTGACTAGGACCTAGGGAACCTTAATATGACTCGAGATGAAACTAGGTCATATGACACCCTTACATGATAAATACGCGCGACACTTGAGACCGACGTCTTCTTTTACTCATGTTAATCGAAATTGGGACTTTCCTTAAGCTGCATGTTCTAAAACCTGGTTCTATCTTGCTGACCCAAAAAAGTATCAAGGATCGATGATCGACGATAAAACTACCCAAGTGTTCCCAGATTGACTCTCTCAAAAAGTTCTCGATGCCAAAAGTGTATCAGGGATTGATGATCGGCGATATGTTTATCGTAGAAAAAAATGATTGGTTTAACCTTTCTATATTTCTCGGACTCCGATAAAGTGCATCAATCATCGGCTATCAGTGATTTCTTTACAGCCTTTGTTAATGTCTATCCTTCCTGTATTTTTCCAATGTTGATGGGGATTGGATATCTCTTGGATTTTCGTGGTGAATATCTTATGCAAACCAACTCCACCTTCTACCAAAGCCGACGATACATCAATGATGGGTGGTTAGTGTAATTGTGTGGCCACTTTATCTTCTTGAATTTTCCCAACGCCAAACATAAGCGCGTTAGGTGAAATGTTAGCTGCAGATTCTAAGTTTGGATGTCAAGTTATTTTAGACACAAGGTTTCATAAAATCAAACAAACCTAACTTGATTGATAAGATTCATGAAAACAAAACAAAAATAAACCATTCCCCAAAGTGAAATCAATTTAGAGAGTAAAAGAAAACCAGTGGTACCCAAAAAGTGATAAAATTTCATAAGGCTTTTAGGGTGTGTTGAGCGCTCAACAAATAGTGACATACTGGGCGAAAGAAGAAACTATCTTCCTTCCCTAGGCTTACATGATGCAGAATCTGGTTAAGAACCTAACTGTTTTTTTTTTCATCAAAGTCTCTTCTATCCTTGCATTTAAAATTCCCCCAACTCGTGAATCTGGGCCCACCTATGGGGTTTAAACCTTTATTCCACCTTTGTTCCCCTTAACCATGAATCATGCCCCATTTTGACAAGAGTCGAGTAAATAATTCACTGGCACCAGGCCTTTTAGTTATCTTCATTCACTTGATGCGATGTTTCTTCGCTGCCAGCGAGCATCCATAGCCCTGGCGGAGTCACCCTGATGTCACAGACCTTGCTCCACTGCCAGTGAGTGTCTATAGCCCCAACGGAGTTATCTGCATACCCTCTCCTACTTCATGCTCATTTAATATAATGGATTTAATTTTGGAAGAGATTCCCTGAGCGAGTGGGAAAGGAGGACATATGTTATTTGCAAGATGAGATAGTTAAGGTGATTTTTTTTCCTAGCTCTGTCTTGAGGTACATGTGGTCCTTTCCAACTTACCATCTTTCCCTTAATGTTTTACTAGACTACCAGGCGGACACTTCATCATTTTCCAAGGTTTTTTATTTGAAAATATTAGATACGAAACCCTTTTAAGAAAACCGCAGTTTACCCAACATTTCTTGTGTTGCATGTAAGCATGAGTCAGGAACAGAGTTTACTACACCGTATTGACTAAGTTCAACCAATGCCTTGTGGAACACAAATTTATTGCACAAAAATACCACACAAAAGAAAAATAGAAATAAAGGACTCTGCAATCAACCTACCTAACACCTACAAAATAAAATAACATGAAAACACACACATTTGTTTTTTAACAGAAATATTGTTTTAGGGCCTAACAATTCACCGAGAGGGTGTCAAGTTCCCCAATCAGATTTTTCAATCGATACGTTCCTGCCCCAAGTTTATCGACTACCTGGAAAGGTCCAACCCATAGATTCTGAAACTTCAAATGTTTTCCCTTCGGTTCATTTTCCCTATCCCATTTCAGAACTAAGTCTCCTACTTCAAAATTCTTCTCTCTTGCCTTATGCTTGCCAAACCACCTTTTAACTATCTATTGATGAGTGAAGAAATTTGATTTTTCTTTCTCCCTTTCTTCTTCCAACATGAGGAGGGTATCAATCCTTTATTGAATAAATAATGAGGGTTGTCATCTAGAACCCTGATCAAGCTGAAGAGATGGAAGATATAGCCCATTCAAGAGAATGGCTTCTTGTCTGTATACTAGAAAGTATGGGGATTTACCTATAGCTTCCTTGGGTGTTACTCTATCAACCCATAAGGCATTATGAAGTGAAATATGCCAATTCCTTTGATTTTCTGCAATTTTTTTCTTCAATATCCTCAATAGGTTCTTATTGGTTGATTTTGTCACTCCATTCCCCTGTGGATAGTAGTTTGCAGAGTATCTGATTATGATTTCTTTGTGATCCGGATTATTTTCGACACGAAATGAGAGAGGATATATAATAAAGAAATATATAGATATATATTGGATTTCCAACAATATAACATAAATGTATCATAGATGAAACCATAAACACAGAGATACAATAATACAATTTCTATTAATGAGCGAAAATGTACAAAGACTGTAAAAATACAGAGTGAAAGACTCGCTAGAATGGTGGCAGCTTATCTCTGAGAAGAGATGTGATGGCTACTTGCATTCGCAAGAAGATGATTTTAAAATGAGGCTCCAATAGACTTTTTATCATAAAGAAAATCCAAAACCCTAACCCCGAAAGATGAAAAGCCAACAGTTTTGTGGACCCCGTTTTGGGTAGTTTGGTGTATCAACTTCCTTGGGGCATAACTTTGGCATACGATATCCGTTTGGGTCACATGATATATTTTTGGAAAGGTATAGTTGAGGAGATTCATTTAGGGGGATAAATCATGACTTCATATATCATTGAGAAGATCTATCCCCAAAAACCTTCATTTAGGCCCTCAAAATGGCCCCGAAAGAAAAAATAGTAAAATACCAAAATTGCTAGAAAATTGTTTTGAGCCAGTTGGAAAAGGTGGGTGGCCACCGATATCCACTTGGATCAATCCTCCCTCCTTAGGAATCAATGGTATACATTGCGTTGATTTCCTGAGGGAGAGGGAAAAGTGTTTGTTGAATCTACATCTTTATGAGTTGCTTGCCTTGTTGGAGAAGTTGCATTGCTTAGCTTGTTGAAGGTTGTCACAAACATGTGGATGGAAGGGTTGGACCTTTTTAACTATTCTGGCTACATGAGATGCCTGTGTGAAGAAGGAATATTCACACTTTTTTGTAGTATTGTTGATAGAAGGTGTTTGGGTTGAGGCTATAGTGGTTTTTGTTGGCACAGGGGCAGACCCAGGGTTCAATGCTTCAACAATGCACCAACAAAACCCTAACTATTGGCCCTTTCAGTAACACATGGGAAGCAGGAGAAGTCTCACCTGAGGTAGAAGCAGGGGGGTTATAGGACTCAAGTGTCTATAACCAATTTGGGACACATATCTGTGATTATAACACTTTGTAGAGTATTCTAGCCACACTTATAAGGTGATATTCATTAGTTCATTAACTTTTATTAACATCACAGAACAAACCCTAATATGTATCAGCACAGTAACAATAAAGAGTAAACACTTCAACCACTTAGCACTCAACATAGATTTAGATCTAACATTCATTCATATTTAAGTGAAGCACTAAGCATCAACATATCTATCTACCTAACATAATAAGCAAAGCACTAAACACATTCATAGCATAAAAATAATAGCACAAAGAAACCATAAAACACAAGATATACGTGGTTCACCCTAGTGTGGGGCTATGTCCACCAATGGCTTCGTCTTCTCTATTATTATTCAATCTCTTACATTCATCCGCTCCTGTGCACTAAGACAAAGAGCTAATCTTCACAGAGGACAGGAGATTTGTGCACTGAGCACTAGATTCTCCTTCCCAAAATTAGGTCAATTCAAAGAGCCAACTCCTTTATTGAGCACAGAGCCCTACATACACATTTTGTTGCATGAAGCACTCAAAACCACTTTCACTTAGCCACTTAGACTTCACTCTCTAAGTCTCTTACATCGCTTCTCTAAGACCCCCTTCCTATCATACATCCCTACTTATTTATACTTTTACAATAAGACCTGGACATGGGTAAACCCATGGGACAACATCCGATGACCCATTACAAAATCCCTAGCGAGCCCCTTGTTGGGTCCACAAAGCCCACAAAACAAGTGAGATCCATGATCTCAACTCTACCTGGGCACTCCTTCCTCTATCACTACGTCGAAGTCCAAAAAGTGGTCAAACATGACACATATTACCTCAAAACTTGGTCAAGGGCCAACATGCCCCCAACACTCACCTGTGACTTGTCTCGAGTCACTCAGGTCTGGGAAACGCTGCTTCGAAGGCCTCGAGATTAGCTTAAACTGCCTTGACTGACTACTTTTCCTGAGCCTCTTGCTCAATGAGCTCTTGGATCATCTTCTTTGTAACAAGCCCTTCCAGGCGTTGTTCCGTTGTCGCAACCACTTGGTCAAGTTGCGATCCTTGTCCCTCAATTTCTTCGAACACCTTGCAGGATTCATCCTGCACAGGTTGCATATTTTGCATGACATCCATTACTCTACCTTGAATGGTAGTAATCTTTGGTTGTACTGAGCATTGTTCCTGGGACCTATTCATTCTTTGTACCACAGTGAGTAGCCTCAACTGCACCTGTACTAACAATGCTTGTTGTTGTGCCTCCTGTAACCGTGCTTCCATTTTCCTTAGCTCTGGATCTTCTATGAGGAGTTTGTAAGTCTATGCACTTCTATAGCTCAGTTGTTTTCATTTTGAAGTGAGGGATCTGATCCTTCCAACTACACTCTTAGTGGCTTCCTCCCTCTAGTTGCATACCTCCTGCAGAGTGCTCGGTACTAGTTGGATCTCCAAATTTGTTATCCTCGTTTGAATTTATTGGATGGACTCAATGAGCTTGACCACTTGAACCTCAATTGATTCATGTTCCCCATGTGCCAATCCTGGCACAGAGCGAAGTGATTTATTCACCTCTTCTTTGACCGCAGTCTACTCTGTGAGCAATTGTTCCTTTTCGCTCTGTATCTTCACTTTGTCCTCCTCGAGAATCACCCGAAACTCATCTATCTCATTTTCATAGGCAGTTACACAATACCGCGCAACTCATAGTTGCTCTAAGAATTCCTCTTTCTCTTATTTCAAGGCTTTTGTAGCCTTCTCATTTTCTTCTTGTACGTTATTAAGTCGAGCCTCTATCGCATCTGCAAGTCTTGTTAATTGGGCGGGCTCATCCTCCAATTCTTCAACTTGTGACGAAGAGGGCACAGTAGGCACTACACGAATAGATCGAATATCCTGTTGAATTTCCTTTAATTCCTTCTCAAACCTTCCATACAGCTCCTCCTTCTTCGCTCCATATCTCTGCAAGAGATCCTTAGATCCATCCTCCATGGCTCCATGGACCAAGCTGATGTCGTACTCTGTGAGCATGGCCTCTAGTTGGGGCTTTATAGCCTGCATATTCTTTCTTGCTGAAGGTTTATACGAGGAAACATTCCTCTTCTGTTGTGTTATTCTTTTAGTAAAAGGATCTTTCGGCAGTGTAGCTTCTCCTTCTTCTTGATTTTCTCCTTCATTCCCCTCCTCCTTGTCCATTTTCTTCGACTCCTCCTCCTAGCGAGCCAGATCCATTTCCCTCAGAAGCATTTTCCTCCTCGTCGGTCTGTATATTCTAGACTTCCTCCTTTTTCTTCTTCTTCTTCACATTGGACTGTCCTACATGATCGACCCAGGTGATGAGGGGGCTTCCTATGATTTCATTGTCAGAGATTTCTACATCATCGATCGGTACAAGTAACTCCTCCGACCACTCCTTCATGATATTCTCCATGTATTTGTCTATCATATTGTAATATGACTGTAACTCTTCCTTTCTCTCATCTCTACGCGTAGTGATATAGATAAAATATCAATCTGCGTGGAACTTGGCTATCGATCTGTACTGGTGTAGGGTGCATGGTATCATACACGAAAATGCTTCAATGGAAACCTTCAGTTGTTGATAGTACGCATGGAACATAGCATTCAACTGCCATTGCTTCGACATGTCATTGGTGTACCAGTAGAAAACCTAGTGGCCAACGACTCCGATGGTTCGATCTCCGGGCAGGTGGCTCCTTCGGGCATTTTCCAAGCGACAAATGCAATCAACATGAGTAGCTAGCTAAAGTGGAACTCGTATCCCTAATATTGAGCTTCATGGTAGTCTTTCTCGAGCTCATTGATGAGGTAACTTGCCCAATTCATCTGCATTCCCTCCACACATTTCCCTGCGAGGTCCACCACAAGCTCGGTGACCTGTATGGGGTGATTCTTTCTTACGAGCTTACCAACTATGAGTTGGCAAGCGAGGCGCACTGTGCCATCCTGGACAGAGGCTACCTTGTAGCCTTTCCTTTCCCTTTTCAACTTCGTAATAAGCCTCCTTGATGTGTTGTGCCAAGGAGCGGTCTAAGGCCTTCCTTGGGTAAAACTATTGAGGGTCAGATCCCTGCATGCCTAACCATGTAATTTGTCTATTATGGCATGGTCTCAACATCCCAAAAGTGGTCCATATGTTCATAAATGCATTTTTTAGTCGTTATGAAGCGTCGTTCTAATGGTCAGGGTGCCTCCAATGGTCATTTATCTTCACTAGGGAAAATTCCCATTCTACGTAGTTTTGTTGTTCCAGCAAGGTTCAAATCCTGCGAACCTGCCTCCTGCAATGTTCTAGTCTGTGAAGTCTTCCATATGTTCTTTGTAGCTTCCTGTAGCTTTTCTAAATTGACTTTATTTTTATTGATCTTCCTTGCCTTCTTCCCTGTAATCTGAATTTCTCTAATATTTTCTGGAATTCTCTTTCCATTCTCATTCTTATCCTCTCCTAGAGAAGTGACTTTGCACTTTTGATGTTCTCTCAAAGGGTTCGAAGTTAATACCTCTTCTCTTATTAATTCTAGGGTGGGTATTCTACTTTCTTGCATAGTTAGATCCTTCAAACCTTCTTGCATTCTTTCAACTTCGAAAACTAATTCTCTTGTCTTATGTTTCTTCAACTTAAATTCTCATTCTTCCATCAGTCGATCTATTTTTCTAGCTATGAAATCCCTTAGTTCTTGCTTTTTATTTTCTGTAGCTTCTTCCTCTGCTTTCCTTCTGATCTGATCCTTATCAATCCAAGTATTTCCTAATAAAAGAAGAAAAGGGGTGTTGTTATCAACAAACTTAATGACTTCAAATTCCTCTTCAGTCGATGTTCCATGGATAATAATAGATACATTAGTAACTCTTCCACATAAGGTTGTCATATTCCCCTTGAATAGTCCTATCCTCCCTAATGAAGGTACCATAACATGCTTTCCCAAAATTTCCCAAGTATTATCTGTGATAATATTCACTGGTGTTTCCTCATCCAAGACACAATCTATGTCAAAGTCTTATATTCGTGTACTTATGTGTTGTTTTACTTTCAAGATATCTGATAAACTAATATCTTTATGAACATCCATCATTTCTTTCAATTGCACTAATGTAGCCTGAACTTCCTTTGATCTGTTCATTTTCTTATTCTCTTGACTTTCTTCATAGTTTTCTTGTCTTATGTTCATCCTTTCAACTTTAGCAATCATCCTTGGACAATCCTCAACCTCATGACCAATAAGTTTACAACAAAGACAAATAGGACCTGTACCAGGGAATTCCTTAGCAAGATGTCTCGGTCTTATGCAATTATAACATAGTGTCAATCCTCTTTTCCTCTTGTATGTTCCCCAACTTCTCCTATACTGGGCACTGGGATCACAGTGTTGGACCTGCAATCTGCAAAAATTCTTTCTAGGTTCCTACATCCACTTATTAGTCCAAAAATTCTTTCTATGCATAGGCATAACATATCTTTCTTCATTTCTATTAGCTTTACTTAAATCAATTCTTTCTTCCAACTATGCCCTAGCTTTCATACTAGGACAAAATCTATTAAACATACTTTAATTCATGCTTTTGAAACAATTTTTTTTTTCACTTATCTTACTCTATCAAAGAACAAAGCTTTACCTCTTTTAAGATCTTACCTTTTTTCTTCAGATTAGGTTTATTTCTTAGCACAGAGATTCACAAGTCAAGTAGAGTATTGCACACTACAACAATAGATGTATGCACAGAGCTTCTCTTTTCTTTACTTTAGTTCCCAGCAATCACAGTTTCAGGTCCCATAAACAGAACCATTTGTATGCACAGGGGTAGACTCGGGGTTCAACGCTTCAACAACACACCAACAAAACCCTAACTACTGCCCTTTCAGCAACACCTGTGAAGTAGGAGAAGTCTCACTCGAGGTAGAAGAAGGGGGGTTACAGGACTCAAGTGTTTGTAACCAAGTTGGGACATAGATTTGTGATTATAACACTTCATAGAGTATTATAGCCACACTTAGAAGGTGATATGCATTAGTTCATTAACTTGTATTAACATCGCAGAACAAACCCTAATATGGATCAACACAGTAACAATAAAGAGTAAACACTTCAACCACTTAGCACTTAGCACAGAGTTAGATCTAACATTCATTCATATTTAAGTGAAGCACTAAGCATCAACGGATCTATCTAACTAACATAATAAGAAAATCACTAAACACATTCATAGCATAAAAAAGATAGCACAAAACAATCACAAAATATAAGATATACGTGGTTCACCCCAGTGTGGGGCTACATCCACCAATGGATTCTTCTTCTCTATTATTCTTCAATCTCTTACATTCATCGGCTCTTGTGCACTAAGACAAAGAGCCAATCTTCATAGAGGACAAGAGATCTGCACAATGAGCACCAGATCCTCCTTCCCAAAATTAATTCAAGGCACAGAGCCAACTCCTTTATCGATCACAGAGCCTTACATACACAGTATGTTGCATGAAGCACTCAAAAACACTTGCACTTAGCCACTTAGACTTCACTCTCTAAGTCTCTTACATCGCTTCTCTAAGCCCCCCTTCCTATCATACATTCCTACTTATTTATAATTTTACAATAAGACCTAAACATGGGTAAACCCATGGGACGACATCCCATAAACCATTACAAAAACCCTAGGGAACCCCTTTCTGGGTCCAAAAATTCCGCAAAACAAGTGAGATCCATGATCTCAGCTCCACTCAGACGCTTCTTCCTCGATCATTGTGTCGAAGTCCAAAAATAGGTCAAACCTGACCCATATTTCCTCAAAACTTAGTCAAGGGCCAATAGTTGCAGTATCCTTTTGTTCACCTTTTGAACAAATTGTAAAGAAGCTAAATTTTGTAGTATGAGATACTACCTTGTGACACTGTTTAGGTGGAACAGTGGTCGGAACTACCTCTGGTATTCTGTAGAGATGACCCCCTAGAGAAACAATGACACTGTGGGGTCGAGACTCATAAACAACATGGCACTTCCACATATATGGTTGGCCTAAGAAAACATCATAGACATATAGTGTGGAAACATGACATAATACCTCATCCTTGAAGGGCGCAATGTCATATGACAACCAAAATTATTGGCTGACATAGAGATCTTGTCCCTAGAGAAGACACTTGATGTTGTATAGTTGTGGGTGTGGTGTTGTCGACAATCCCAACTGTTTGATGACCTCTACTGAGATGAGGTTCTTCTGGCTTCCGCTATCAACAATAAATGTAGCGAGGTCCCAGTCACCCACATCTGTGAATGAAAAAGGTGTTCCCCCTCTTTAGGATCTGTTGGTTCTTCTGGTTGAATTGTTGTGGTCGCAAAAATAGCAGTGGGGCCTGTGTTGTTGATCTGTCTTTTACCAGTATTCTCAGAATCAGATTTTGAATCAAGGTTCGGTTCCTTGTCTTTGATATCGACCACCAATAACTATTTTGAACGACATTCCTCGGTGTTGTTCCAGGGTATTTTGTGGAAATCGCACCATTTTCTAGTGTCCTTCTTTGTCTTCCCGTGACCCTTCTTTTCCTACGGCTTGGACAGGTTTTCGGAAGATTGTTTATTAGGGTCGTATTTATCATTATTTGGTTGTTACAAATTTGTAGACCCAAACTCCCATTTTTTATGGTGCTTAAATTTCTTCTCAATTTTAACAGCATATCGATAAGCATCACCGAGTGATGAGATGTCCATAAAATTCATTTCATCTTGGATGTATCTGTGTAGATCCCCACGATATTTCAGAACCAAATGTAGTTTGGAGTATTTGATACCCAACTTGGTGCACAAGGTATGGAAGGTATTGGTGAACTCTGAAACTACTTGGCCCCTCTCTCGCTGCAGTGTGGTCCATCTCATGTACTGGTCCTCATAGTTTCCAACAGGGTAATACTGTTCCTTTACTGCATCCACAAAAAAATCCCAAGTGGGCTCAGCCCCATATATTCCAGACTCCTCTGTGGAACTTTTCTCCCGGTAATTTTCTCACCAATATTTGACATGGGGGAGAGCTTTAAGGAGTGAGAAGGTGATATTTTCCCTATCGGAAAAATTATGAACAGAGAAATAACCTTCTAACAGATTTAACCATTTGTCTAGGGCATCTGCATCTATCTGACCTCCAAATACGGGAATATCAAAATTAACTTGTAACTTGAAAGGAGAGGTTCTTACAAAGTGGTTTTTTGATGAATATGCGTTTGTTGCTATCGACAGGTGTTGAAGGATGTGGGAAAAATTCTCCATCATTTTGTCCCTCTGCCGCATGAGATATTTCTCAAGCAACAGATTGATAGGATGGTCTGCTCCGTCATTTTTATTTTCTTCCTCCATGGAGGGTTTGTTGGGCCTGTGAGAGCGATTTTATTCAAGAGAGACAAGCTCAAGACCCAACTTTCTATACTCGTACCTCGTCAGGGCCATGCACTGAAAAAAACGATCAAGAGTAGCCTGCTCTAATACCTCTGATCAAGATTATTTTCGGCACAAAATGAGAGAGGAGATATAATAAATAAATATACATAGATATCTTGGATATCACATGATATAACATAAATGTATCATAGATGCAACCATAAACACAGAGATACAGTAATACAATTTCTATTAATGAGCAAAAATGTACAAAGACAGTAAAAATACAGAGTGAAAGACTCGCTAGAATGGTGGCAGCTTATCTCTGAGAAGAGATATGACGGATACTCACATTCGCAAGAAGATGATTTTAAAATGAGGCTCCAAATCATTTTTATCATAAAGAAAATACAAAACCCTAACCCCGAAGATGAAAAGCCAACAATTTTGTGGACCTTGTTTTGGGTAGTTTGGTGTATCAACTTCTTGGGGGCGTAACTTTGGCATACGATCTCCGTTTGGGGTGCACAATATATCATTGGAAAGGTATCATCGAGGATATTCATTTAGGTGGCTCAATCATTCCTTTGGCTATCATTGAGAAACTCTATCCCAAAAAACATTCATTTAGGCCCTCAAAATGGCCTCGGAAGAAAAAATAGTAAATTACCAAAATTTCCATAAAACTGTTTTGAGCCTGTTGGAAAAGGTGGGTGGCCACCAATATCCACCTGGATCACTTTGTCTAGAGAAAAAAATGTTAATAGGGTGGAAGAAAAGTACACGGCATTATAAAAAACAAGGACAGAAGGCATACCGAACCTTGTGATCAACTATTGTTCTATGAATTGGATTACCAACTTTTCATTTACATGAGTCAGAGGGATGGCCTCTGCCCATTTCGTGAAATATTCCATAGCAGTCAATATGTATCTATGTTTTTTTGAAGACCTCGGTGTAATTTCCCCTATGATGTCTAACCCCCATTGCTCAAATGGCCTGGATATGGCCACTGGTTGGAGTGGGACAACTTCTCTATTTTCCCTCCCTGCGCTTATTTGACAAGTTTTACAGTTTCTGGCATATGTATGAGTGTCCATAAATAGATTAGGCTAATAATAGTCAGCTCTTAGTATCTTGTGAGTGGTGGTGTTCCTAGAAAAGTTCCCACCTGCAGGACCATCATGGATCTCCTTTATAACCTTGTCTACATCTTCAGGTTTGATACATTTCAAAAGTACCCCATCATAATTCACATGGAAGAGCACCGAATTTATGAGGTGATACTGTGTCAATTTCAGTTTGAGAGGTCTCCTTTCCTTAGGGTTTAGGTTTTCTAGGAAAGTCCCATGATGCAAGAGATAAGTTAGTTTCTCATACCAAGACTTCTTCCATGGGGGAACATATAAATATTCACTACACCATAACGCTAATTCATTCTCCCACCCGGAGTCTTCATTTACTTGGTCTTGGGCTTCAACGACCAGTTTACACAATCCCTATCCCTTAACTAGTTTGGCAGGTTTTATATCTAGATCATATTCTTGGACAACTACCATCCAGTTTCCTCTTCTTTCCCCCATCTCCTGTTGAGTGAATAGGGATCAGACTACAGGATGAGGCACAGTGACTTTGGTGTGATTTTTTAGGATGTAATATCTGAAATGTTTTACTTCTTTGTACACCACATAAGAATGTTTGTCTATAGCAAGGTAATTTAGTTCCACCCCTTGGATATTAGTGCTCATAAATGAGACCGATGCCTCATTGTTTTCATCATCCTTCTAAGTCAAACTGTAGCTAAAGAATGGTTGGAGGAAAAAGTATAGGGGAAAAAATATTTGCCAAAGTTGGGACTTTGCAACACTGGAGCCTGAGATATTGCAGTCTTAATGTTGTCGAAAGAACTTTTTTGTTCATCATCCCACTTAAATTCAACATCTTTCCGAATCATTTTTTGTAAGGGTTTGATAGTTTCAACGAAATCGAGGGTGGAATTCGTCACAAAGTTGATTTTCCCAAAGAAGGATTGCATAGCCTTTTTGTTGTGGGGTAAGGGAAGTTGAGATATTGCCTTAATTTGTTCTTGGTCTATGCGAATTCATGCCTAAGATATAATATGACCTAGTAATTTCCCTTCCTCAGCACCAAATATAGTTTTCTTAGGGTTTAAATATATATCGTATTTTCTACACCTTTCGAAAATCTGGGTTAGATGTTGGATGTCATATTCTCTATTCTTTCAATACACAGTCACGTCGTCCAAATAAAATACTACACACTTGTTTATTAATCCCTAAAAATCCACATTCATGGCCCTATGGAGGGTTTCCCCTACATTAATTAACCCAAAGGGCATGCGTTTATAAGAAAAGGTTCCCCCCTTGGTTCAGAAGGTAGTTTTCAGTCGGTCTTCCTCTGAAACTAGAACCTAGTTGTAACCTAAAAAACTATCTAGCAGGGATAAAATATCAGAACCAAACACGATTTACAATAGTTGTTCCATCGGTGGGACAGGGTAGTTGTCATTTTTTTATGCTCTGTTGAGATTTCTAAAATCCACACACAGGCGGATCTCCCCAGAATTTTTCCTGACAGACACCAAATTTTCTACCCAGGCAGAGTGTCTAACCTAAAAGATAATTTTATCATCTAGTCATTTATTTAACTCCTGACACATGAGGGGTTCTAGGGATGGGTGGTACTTCCATAGCTTCTGTTGGAAGGATTTTACTTTGGATTTTAACAGGATTGTGTGTTGGATAATGTGAGTGTCATAAGTTTTCAAATCTCGGTAGGACCACGCAAAAACATTTTGATATTATCTGAAATGTTAGAGATAGGAATTCCTTTTTTCTTTAGACACTGTCTTTCCTAGATTTATATTCTTAGGGTTTTCCTGGGTTCCTAGGTTTATAGTCTCGTACATTGGACATGATCTCCCTTTCTTTGTGTTTGTTGACCCTTTGAATCTTTCCCTTAAGTCAAAGAGGTTCTCCAACTTGGCTACCCCTTTCGGTATTGTGTGAGGCTTTAGTTTGTTACTAGAGTGATTTGTTTCACCTCTTTGTTCATGGGGGTTGGTTTCTACTAGTTTCTCTTGGAATACTTCATCATCCATAGCCAGGTCTTTAAAATTTTCTTGATTAGTTAAGAAGTTTATGATATGTTCATCTCCTTTAAAGGCCTTCCAATTAGAAATATTGTTGGGAACTCATGGTTTGTAGAGCAGTTTTTAGGTAGCTAAAGAGGTAGTGGGGGGGGCCAGAGGACCCGTAGTGATAATAGTGGAGGCCATTCAATGTAAGGTGGACTAGGTCCACTATATTATTAAATAAGTCCCAATATGGTAGTTAGATATAATAAATGTAAGAGGACTTCTTAGAAGGTTCTACTTCTAGAAGATTCCTCCTCTAGAATGTTCTTAGGTGATGGTAGCACTATATAAAGGGGTTCAAGAAATGTATTGGGACATGAAGAGAAATATTTTATTGTGAGTGGTATCTCAATAAGAGTATGCCCCGTCGAAGAGGCAAGTGAACATGAGAGGATCTCTTCCATAATAGAATCCATTGTATGGTGTTTCCCTACCCTAAGTGTTTGATAGTAATAAAAGAGATTTTGCATATTGTTCTTCTATATCTATTGTGGTGATTTTGTATTCAGTTCTTTGGTTCTTAACAATTGGTATCAGAGCACTTTCCTTGGCAAAAGAAGGGAAGAATGTTTTTCTCTTTTTGCAGAATTTGTTTTAGGGAAGAAAAAGATGGCAACGCATTTCAGGTTCATATCTGAAGCTTTATGAGATGAATTTGGAAAAAAAAAATGGGTATTTAAATTCCTCTCAGAAAAATACCCAATTTCAAAAACAAAATCAGTCGAAATGGAGTCTCGGAAGTAAAGTTATGAGCATTTTAAATTCAACAGTTTTTCAGGGTTTTTCCGAAAAAAACTCTGATTTTCTGCAATAATTTATTTTTAAACCCTTGTTCTAATTTTTGGGTTTTTTTTTTTCGTGACGAAGATGAGACTACAGGGTTCATAAATTTTCATAGGGTGCTCATATTTCTACCAAATCAGTGCCATTGGATAAATCATTTTAAGAGTTTTCTTTTGGTATATTATATGTGGTGTTTCCAATGGATATGCACTCTCAACTCAGTGAAATTCTACACATGATTGAAGCATTCAAAGCCGATATACAAGACCACAGAGATCGTTATCACAATAGTCAATGGTCATTGTCTCTCCTTCAAGAGAGATATCTTATGGAAGATATCATGAATGAATATCATCAAGAATTGTATGCTTGGTATGATTTGGAGGATGATTTTGATGATTGGTATATGGATAGTTGTCATTTCTGGGATGACAACCACTTCCATATTTTATTTGATGACTCTACTCCACCTTCTGTAGAGAACATCAATGTGACACATAAGAAACTAGTTATGATTACCAGTGTCCAACCTGCATATTCTACAACGGTATTGTTCCTTCCAGATTCAACTTTGACCCTTTCCCACTATGTGGATGGATATTCTTATTTGGATCCACATGATAGGTGTTAGTATGGAAAGAATTATTTTCAGTTGGTTATTGGGTGCCAATATCTTCCGTGTGGAGTTCACATGAGAAATTGGACACGGGACCCTGGTTTACAATGGCAGTTGGACTACTTCATCACGGTGGCTTCCATTTCTCAATGGGACCCAGGTTCTCTAGTCTACTTCAACACTATGGTCCACACATATCCATGAGACCCTGGTATATGGTTGTACATCAAGCATTGATGACAACGCTTTAATAAGGGGGATGGAATGTTAGGTAGCTAGAGAGGTAGTGGGGGAGGCCAGAGGGCCCATAGTAATAATAGTGGAGGCCATTCAATGTAAGGTGGACTAGGTCCACTATATTATTAAATAAGGCCCAATATGGTAGTTAGATATAATAAATGTAAGAGGACTTCTTAGAAGGTTCTACTTCTAGAAGATTCGTTCTCTANATTAAGGCCCAATATGGTAGTTAGATATAATAAATGTAAGAGGACTTCTTAGAAGGTTCTACTTCTAGAAGATTCTTCCTTTAGAATGTTCTTAGGTGATGGTAGCACTATATAAAGGGGTTCAAGCAATGTAATGGGACATGAAGAGAAATTTTTATTGTGAGTGGTAGCTCAATAGGAGGATGCCCCCTCAAATAGAAAAGTGTATAGGAGAGGATCCCTTCCATAATAGGATCCATTGTATGGTCTTTCCCTACCCTAAGGGTTTGATAGTAATAAAAGAGATTCTGCATATTTTTATTCTATATCTATTCTAGTGCTTTTGTATTAAGTTCTTTGGTTCTTAACAGTAGTTCCAAAGTGAACAGGGAGGCTTCATACTCTTCTAAAGGGGATAGCCTTGAGGCAGCAGTAGCCAGGGAATCAACAAGAGTATTATGTGTCCTGGGAATTGTTGTTATATTGAAGGCCTCAAAATGTTCTATTAGCCTATGCACTTCCTATTGGTAATTTCTCAGGTGGGGAGAGTTGAAATGTATAGTATTATTTACTTTCCTAATGATAATTTCAGAGTCCCCAAAAACTTTTAGTCTTTTAACGTTTAAGTCTATGGATTTCTTTAGTCCTTACACTAAAGCTTCATACTCAAAAGTATTATTAATGCATTCAAATTCCAATCTGCAGGACATGAAATTTTTTTTCCCCTTCAGATCGATGAGGATACATCCCGCTTCCAACCCTTCTTGTGATTTAGACCCATCAAAGTACAAGGTCCAAACGTGTGAGCGAAAATCATCAGCTTCTCCTTGCCTACTAAATTCCTCCTCTCCACCTATTTTCTCTATGGTTTCTAATACAGGTTATTGACATAAGAGGGTTTCTTCCACTGCTACCATTAGATTTACTTGAAAGGTCATTTCGGATTTTTGAGTGAGAGGTACATCAGATGAGAGAGGGGAGAAATTGTCAAAATCAGAATCACATGAGTAATTGCCTAGCACAGGTAAATATGTTGATGAGGGTTCGTTGAGGGATTCTAAATTAGTAACAATATGTTTTAGATACCTTTCCCTATTGATCTTAATCATGTTTGTGTGTCCATTTAATGGAAACCAGAGGTGAGCCCAGTCCGTGCTAAAATATCCATTCAACTTTTCGAACCAATATCGACTAAGTAGAAGACCATAAGCTTCTGGTATATCCACTACAATGATGTCAATCACTTGAACAAATTTCGGTTGTGTAGCCATTCTGATCATGGCATCCTTGAGTTCTCCAATAACTTTTCCTTGAGTTCTTTCTAGTTGTATAACATGTTTATAAATTTTGAGCAGGACTGCATTTAATTTCTTACGGATAGATAATGGCATGACATTAGAGGATGCCCCTAAGTCAACTAAACAATTATGGAGGTTTTTGTTTAAGACTTCAAACGTTAAAAGGAACGGTGGGACAAAAGGATTTCCTTTTTTATCTACAGAGAAAGTGTTCACATTTGGTTTATTTTCTAGATCTGTGGGGGTTGTGTTGTCCCCTTGGTCAGTGCTTGTTATAGGTGTTTCTACTAACTTCAAGGCTTGTAAGAGAAAGTCCTTTTGCTGGGGAATTCTACACATGTCCATGACCGATACATTTGCTTTCAATCTTTTTAAATCTTCTACTATGTTGTAGTCAAGCTTGGGTGATTCTCGTGTATGGATGTTTATAGGATTTCTTTGGGAGACAAAAGGTCCTTTCGAGTGATCAGATGTTTGTTTTCCTCTTGAAATTTTGGCAATGGTAAGGTCATTTGAGACCGGTTGACCCCTACTTCGTGTTTGCACAAACCTCAGCGGGTGGTTCTTGAACCTCAAATATATCATCGGAAGGCATTGGCAAGTCACGATCCCACAACAACATGGTTGTTTCTTCTGGTGCATCAACTTCCTCCTGATTGGCAATATTCACCGCTAAGTTTCTTGATTGTTCGGTAGGGGAAACTTTGTCTAGGAACCAATTCGCCATCAAATTCATGGCATGCACCCATTCTGGACAGTCTCTTTCAGAATGTTTTTCTTGATGATAGGTAAAAAAAGAGTCAGATGCTACATTTCCCAGGTCGATGTTTAAGTTGGCTAGGGGAGGTTCAATTGCTTTGAATGGTGGGTTTCTCTTAAAAAATGGCTTATAAGGCCTTTGGCCTTGGTTTCCTTCCCATGCACTTATTTTCATGTCTACGATTTAATTTGAAAATTTCTTTATCATCCGTTGTAGGTCTTCTATGTCTCCACTTCCCTTCTCAGGACCTTGTTCTGTTTGTTTTCTTGGGGGTCTAGTCAACAAGAGTCCTCTCCTAGGTGGAGGTTGAGATTCCTTATTAACTAGTGAGACCTGGCCCTCTTTACATCCCTTCATTTGGAATTCAATTTTTTTGGCTTCCTTGAAATTTTCAACTAGGGTATGCTTGGCAACCCTTTTTACAAAAATGGAAATAGAAGTAGGGAGAGCATTAGAATATACCTCAATTTGCAACTCCTGAGTGGGTTTAGCTTCGGGTTGAAAGTTTTTCAGGATAGTAGTAAATTGTTGATTGAAGTCTTTAACCTTTTCTTTTGAACTCATGGTGGCGGTGAACATTTCATCCATTAAAGCTCCTGTAGTGGTTTCTTCTGTAAATTTGTCTAAAAAATCTTTTTGAAATTTCATCCAACTAGTTATGGACCCTACAGGAAAGTTAAAATACTACGCGGAGGCTGAATTCTCAAAGGTATAGGGAAAAATCCTACATACTACGTTCTCATGTTGGAAATTCATCAGTCTAATGGATAGTATGAACTTTTTAATATGGTCTTCAGGAAATCTAGAGGTTTTAGGGTCAAACTTAGGAAGTAACTTTTCTGGATGTTGAGGGAGGTTATGTACCCGTCTGGTGATTTCCAGAGCATCTATGGACAACAAATGGTTGATTATTTTGAGGTGGGTTTCCCCTTTATTCATTATGATCATTGTTATCCTCCATGTCATCCGACTCTGAAACTAAATGATCTGAGTTAAACCCTTCCTCGTCAGATTCAAACTTGTTGGGTTTAGAGTAGTTACCAGCTAGTGTTTCGGGGATCAGA
This sequence comes from Picea sitchensis, assembly GCA_010110895.2. Lineage (NCBI taxonomy): Eukaryota > Viridiplantae > Streptophyta > Pinopsida > Pinales > Pinaceae > Picea > Picea sitchensis. Next base: position 58,625 of record SNQJ01S0083775.1, read on the forward strand.
TTAAGGGAATGTTCAATCTCGGTGAGGGAAAAATATATCAAGTCTTCTACTGTGTGAAAAAAAACCTGGTCGAGGGTGTCAACCACTGGTCTTCTTACTTTTTTTCTACAAGGAAGTAGCGGAGCTAAGGGTAATGATCCAATTTGTCGGGCGTAAGCTCTTGTGATTCTTCTGAACCGGTTCAAATCCTCATGAGTAAGAGCATAAGTTATTTCATGGAATAGATGTTATTCCTCTTGCTAGATTGAGTTACTCATTTCAGGAGTACTCAGTGTGTGTGGATTGTCTTGAGAATGGCTAGCCATGCATGTGGGATGTTTTGAATCTGTAGGCTATGTAAAATATTATATCAGAAATATTGTTAGCCATTCATTCATTCGGTCCTCCTTCTAGCACCAATTCTATTAAGGGGTCCTAAATCCCTTTAACTGAACAGTAGGAACCAAACCTGCCACTGAAGCCCAATTAGACTCTGCAACGTTTGATAGTGGAATGGTTCTCCAGATCCTTTGATTTGGCCAAATAATTGATGGGATTTATGTAGTGATTGACAGGATATCTTCTTGTGAAAGTTCCTCCTTCAGTTTAAATGTTCTCTTTTTGTATTTTCTTTTATTAGATGGGTCTAATAAAAATATGTGTGCTAGTATAAACCAACGAGTAAACGAGGGATCTTAACTACTGAAGAAGGTTGAGCTTGGGATAACCCTTGTGCTCAAGAATGTAGACAAAGATATGCACACCTGAGACAAGCCTAGTATTAATACATCAACTTGTTGGTATTTCAATTATTGATTGAGATACGATTATCGAAAGAACACATACATGCAATAAAATGATGGAAATAAAAATAGTGTCCTTAGCTCTAGCATTAATCACGCATTAACACAACGATTTTATTTCATCATTAGAGACAAGAACTACAAAAATATTGAAACAACTAACTTATCAATAGATTCAAAAACTCTTTCTCATTATAGCATCCATTCATGAAATAAATTCGGAAGTAGTTCCTCCTCAAATCTAGTCACACAATGCCTTTGATGAAAAATAGAATTTTGTCTCCAGTCCTAAACAAGACTTCTCAATTAAGGTAGTTTGGAAATATTTCTTTACAATTCCAAAAAATGAGGGTCTTTTCCAAAACCATCGACCCTTGCTAAAAGGTTAATCCTCTTATTTATAATGAAACATTAGCTAAAAATAACTATTAAAAGTGCAAGATAAGTAAAACAAAATATATCCACATGTTGCTTTCATCTATATATCTTCTAAGAGTCATCAAATAGTTTTACTGGAGTGGATGACTCTTCTCATACTTTGACCATTTGATGAAGAGTTCCTTGCATGTGTTGGAATACGGGAAACTGTCCTAGTCCATCGAGGCTGAAAGAATTTCTTTCACTTCTATTTCTCGTGCTCTGTACTTGGTTATTTTAACACTTAACCATTGCAACACTGCTTGAGCCTTAATCATATGCTCCATGAACTGTTGTACTTGACCCGGAGCCATGCTCGCCACCTTTTCTATCTCTGCAGTCCATGTCGAGTCTTGTTCTGCATGTTGCTTGACTATGTCATGCAAGTCGAAAAATTCCTCGAGTGAGCCGAATTATGGGAGGTCGATGCCTTTCATCTCCCGATTAATATTTTCCCAGCTCTTTTCGCAATCGGCCCACTTATCTTGAATATCCTATTGTGGTTCCTGGGCCATTTTCACCTAGTATTCGGTCACTTTCCTGATCCAGTCGATGTTGCTATCTCTTAGCACCTGAATGTCATGCTCTTCGTCATCTCAGCCCTTTTGAACTGCATTGATTCTATCCTTTCCACCACTTGATGAGACTTTTCATACCACCTCTCCATGTTCTTGCAGGTCGCTAGCCATAAGGGTGTCTTCTTGAAAGTCGTTTATACCTGCAGTGAAAAGGTGTCTTTCATTCATGAATTTGGCATAAGTATCTTGGAACTCACTTCTCAAAAACATTGTGGCTTATCTAGAGTGTTGATACTATTTTCCCAAATGGCACAGATGCTCCAACTCCTTAAGTGCAATGGCCAAATCCTTTTCATCTCTTGTTTCTCTATCCAAGGTGGCATCTGTGATAGCCATCCTAGCGCCAATAAGCTCGGACATCTTGGCATGTTCTGTGCTGAGAAATTTTTCCTCTATGGTGATGTGAATTGAACTATCCAATGTAAGCTTCCTCTTATTGGTGGTTCTCTTCATGATGGATTTCCTATTTCGGGCATAGGAGATTGCTTGTATATCAGCAACCTCATCAACAGGGTCAGGGATTTGTTGTTCTCCCCAAGTTAAAGTATTTCCCAGGCTCTTGACTGTGTGTATCTGTTCTAGGATGGGTTCATGAACTTTTTCCATATGTCCTGAGGGTTCAACTTCCATTTTTTTCTCATCGGCTGGTAAGGTATTAGCCAAAACTGAAGAACCAAGGGTAGGTTTGATACTTACTTGGTAATCGGCTGTCAAAATTCCTATTTATTTCTATGGAATTTCCTCTTTCTGGTAGCCCGATCCTAGCTCATCCCTCAAAATTTCCATTGGGATTCCTGGCACGTCAAGTAGATCAGTGTCTAAGGCACTCTCAAACTCATTCTCGCTCTGTGGAAGGCTCTAAATTGGAGCATCGAGACCTCGGGAAGATGCTCTCTCAGTTTCTCTTTCCTCTGTAATATGCACTGGAGTCACCAGGGACACCTTCGAACTCTCCTCCTCACCATAGATGGTTATTAAGTCAAACAAGGGATTTGGTACACTTGTCTTTCCAGGTGTCCTCGCTATCTCAATCTGGGTTGAAATTCCCCTTGGTGATCTTATCTGTGGTGGTGGAACTTCAGGGTTTTCTAGCCTGGTGATTTTTTCAAGTTGAATTGGCTCCAGGCCACTTGGCTCTCCTCTTATTTTGATTAGGTCATCAACGGGAATCCTCTACATCTCTATCATATCATGGTCATTTTGCAATTGATCAATGATTCTTTGTGCCCCTTCTAGCAAGATAAAACCTCTTCTTTGTGCCTCTGTAGTCTCTGTCACTCTGATCTCCTCCTGAGCTCTGAGGGCCTCTTGAGTCAACTTCTCTATCGTATCCACTTGTTTGTCCAGGCTCATGGCCTTGAACCTGGTCATATTTGGGTTGGCCATCCTCTGTACTACCTCTTCCCAGTCTTGGGCGCACTCTGTGAAAATTCCATCCTCAAATTTATCATGCACGTATGGCCAACGGGATGATACTTGTGAAGCATGTTGGAGAACTAGGCCTTAACGGTCATGCTTGCAGAATCGGCTTGTTGAGAACCTAAATTCCAATTGGCTCATCCCTTCTTGTTTGGCTTTAGAAGTTTCCATTACCAGATAAAACCCCACATGGAAACCATAGGGTATGAAGGCCTACTTCTTTTCCTTGATTGATGTGGCATTATAGCCCTGCAGGATAGTCTGGTAGCAGATTTCTCCCACAGTGAGCCAGTCTGGGACATGAGAGGGTAGTAGATGTGTTTCTTGAGTGGCCCTGAACACTCTGATATAGGTTGAGTGTTCATCCAAATAACAGTGGCCTACTTTTGATACCATTTTCTTGGTTGTTGCAGATAATATTGGGCATTCATTTTTAAATATAATAAAATGAATACGAGTGATGAATTCATCACAGATGAGTGTGTAGGATTTTTTGTACAAGTTCTCCCAGAGTATGTTGAAATAAACATGATCAGGGAGCTCCGCAACATGCTAACTTAGGTTCATTTCGGCGAAGACATTTCTCATGCAGATAACATGGAGCAAGTACGAGGCCATGTGGAAAGCAGGTGCTTCCCCTTCTTTCGACGTCTAATCCTGTTGTACACAGATGCTCAATTGCTTGGAAATTATCACTCCCTAGTTGAAGCTTCTTCCCTAGATCACCACTGTGTATGCCAAGGGAATCCATGCTTCTGAAAAATTAGAGCAGTAATTCTCTCCATATAGTATGCAAATGAGAGCCATAAAATAAATGTATGGCTCCCTCAAGTTAATTGTCCCATACTGGCCATTTCTCTGGTTGGTAAACTTATTGTCATCCTTCCACCATGAGGCCATCAACCGGTTGGTGTCATGGAATTCATAAAAATTCACCACAAAGTTTGTGTTTAGGCACTCCTCTGGGTCTCTGAGATTGTAGTACTTCTGGACCTCTGTCGGGAGGAAAACTCTGACACACCCTCCATTCTCATCATTGATCAAGCACTTATGCCCATCAGTATGGTCGATTATCCAATTCAAAACCTCTATTGAAGGGAAAATTGGGGGTTTTTTTCCTACCGTGTGTAAATATGACTGTCGGATGTTCGAGAACACCTAGTCATCGAGCGCCCTTACATTCGGGTCATTGTGTGGGATACACTCCAGGTATTCTTCCTGGTTGATTCTGTTGAAAAGGTCCCCCCACTGTGGGAGCATTAATTTGGATCTGGTGTTTTCTTTTATATCACCGAATACTGGAGGTTGGACAAAGGATTTCTTAGTTGATGTTTTAATGACATGATTTTCCCTGGGAGTGTACTCCAATTGCCTCGCAGTCCATGGAGAAGAACCTTCACCTGTTTCATCTTCCTTTATCTTGGGTGCTCTTGGCGAGCATCTAGTGGTTGGATTTCTCGGTGGCATTTTACCTGCAACTAGAACAGAGTTAGAGACAGTGTAAGAGATCAGATGTATATATAAATCAAGACCCCTGAATTGACAAACTCGAACACATACCTCTGCATCTTGTTTAACTTGGTTTTGATAATCTGAGGATCTGCACATTCTCAAGACTCTTTCTTTTCTTCTTTGGATGCTCTGGAATTCAAAATTTTACACATAATGAAATTGCTCCAAACCATTCTAGATATTTAAACAGGGATGAACTTACCCTGTCACATCATCCATTCAATTCAGGTTATGAGTGTAGTTTTATTAAATCTGTCAACAGATATTTAAAAATGTTTAAAATTAAATTGGATCGTGGGTTGAAGGTGTGGGCGCGGATTGTAATGTGTCTTATTAGAGATTTCAAATTGTCGTTGTTCAATCGGCGCACAAGGTAGAAACAAATGCGAGATAAAGAATTAACTCATCTATTAAATGCCAGAATCTGGTCGTATCTTATGCTGAAAACATCTCATCATTTCGCTAGTCCAGTTGGTGAGTTGCGGGTTAGGATTCTACTTTGAACCCTTTTCATTTATATCTTCTTGCATAATCTCTAATGTCGATTGATATTTCCGTATAGAGTTGACATGGAAAAGCTGACTAGGAGGTGTGACTAGGACCTAGAGAACCTTAATATGACTCAGGACAAAACTAGGTCATATGACACCCTTACGTGATAAAGACACGTGGCACTCATGTTAATCGAAATCGAGACTTTCCTTAAGCTACACGTTATAAAACCCGATCCCATCTTGTTGATGCTGAAAAGTATCAAGGATCGACGATCAGTGATAAACCTACCCAAGTGCTCTCGAATCGACTCTCTCAAAAACTTCCCGATGCCGAAAGTGTATAGGGGATTGACAACCGGCGATATGTTTATCGCAAAAAAAAATGATTGTTTTAAGCTTTCTAGATTTCCTCTACTACGATAAAGTGCATCGGTCATTGAATATTGGTGATTTCTTTACGGCCATTGTCAATGTCTATCCTTCCCGTATTTTTCTGACGTCGATGGGGATCGACTATCTCTTGGATTTTCGTGGCGAATATATTACACAAACCAACTCTGCCTTCTACCAAATCCGACAATGCATCAGTGATCAACAATTAGTGTAACTGTGTGGACACTTTACCTGCTTTAATTTTCCTGACGTCAAACATAAGTGCATTAGGTGCAATGTTAGCTGCAGATTCTTAGTTTGAATGTCAAGTTCTTTTAGAAATGAGGTTTCATAAGTGCAAACAAACTTGACTTGATTGATAAGAGTCATGAAAATAAAACAAAATAAACCATTCCCTAAAGTGAAATCAATTTAGAAAGTAAAATAAAACTAGTGGCACCCAAAAAGTGATAAAATTTCTTAAGGCTTTTAGGGTCTGTTGAGCACTCAACAGGTTCCTCTGTTTCCTTTTGTGTACAGAAAATTTCCCACCAATATTTGACATTGAGAATGGCTTTGAGGAGCGTAAAAGTAATTTTTCCTCTATTTGAAAAGTTATGGAAAGAAAAATACCCTTCTAGTAAATTCAGCCACTTGTCTACAATATATGTGTCTATCTGACCTTCTAATATATGAATATAGAAGTTGATTTGTACCTTTAAGGGGGCGACAGCTCCGCTCGAGCAAGATGTGTTTCCCTTTGGTAGTCGTCGAAGGATTTGCGCGAAACTATCCATCATCTCGTTCTTTTGTTGCATGAGGGCTTCCTCAAGCAACATTTTGAAAGGATCTCATGTCCTGTCATCTTTCTTTTCTCCTGCCATGAGAGGTCATTTGGGCATCAGATATATTTTTTCCTCAAAAGAAACAATCTCGAGACCCAATTCTTTGTACCCTGACATCGTTTGGGACATGCATTAAGACGACAAGGAGAAGACCACTCTGATAGCACTGATACAGATTTTATGAGCAGAATTAAATGAATACAAATTATTCAAATCTGGTTAACACGGAATAACATAGATACAGTAAAACTGGTTTTCTATTCAATAAGGAAATGAGTTGAATCTGTAAAATGTAGCAGAGAGAAAGCTTGCTGGAATGGTGGTGACTTATCTCTGAGAAGAGATGTGATGACTGTGCTCATTCGCAAGAAGATGATTACAATGAGGCTCTGAAGGCCTTTTTACAATAAACAGGAATTTCAAAAACCCTAGACATCCAAAAACCTAACCCTAGGAGATGAAGCGCAAAAACTCATGTGGGCCCCCTTTGGGTAAGTTAGTACATCAACTTCCTGGGGTCATAAATTTTTCATATGATCCTTGTTTTAGGAGCACGATAGCCCATTGGAAAGGTCTATCCCAGAACTATACATTTTTATGCTATATATCAAAGTTCATTTCTAACTGTAGAGATCCCTAAAATTGTTGTTTAGTGCCACAAAACGGCCCCACATGTCAGGGACCCAAAAACTAGGAAAAAAAGTGCCAAACTGGAAAAATGCCAAAATGAACCAGTTGGAATAGATGGGAGGCCACCAACAACCATATGGATCAATTCCCTATATTTTTATTCACCTGGAAACACCCCACACCTGAGGAGGATTATCCCAATAGGACATCCTAAGACCCTCTCCAAACCTGGCTTGTTAAATAGCATAACGTCTTTGAGCATTTGTCTGGGTAAAAGGGGGTTTGATGCATAGGTTTGGGTAACTTGATTATTAGATGTGATTGACATTGCTATGATCCATGTGAATTATAATCCCATAGAGGGTGTAATTTTTTTTTATGCAGGACCATGTCTGACGGACAGGTAAATATGGGGAGATGATTAGCTCGGACCTCCATGGGGCTAAAATCCCACTAGATGGATGTTGAGACCCCAGCCAGGGGTAGAGGTATACCAGAAACTTGCACCAGAGGAAAGGGAGGATGTTCCACCAGAGTCACTTTGGCAGGCCTGGACTTAGGGGGTCTTTCCCTTCCACCATGATGTTGGCCCTTCAAGGCCCCTAACATCATCATTTTGAGCCTTGGCATCATCCAGTTGGGGTTTTGAGCATGAGGACGGCTTGGTTGGCACATGTGGAAGTTTCTGAGGGGTTTTGAGCCCTAACGTTTCACTTTGGATGCCTAGCATTCCAAGAGGTGGCCCAACATCACCCTAGGAGGGGCATGACGTCACCCCTAAAAGATAAAATTAAGGTTTTAATTGTCAATTTTATGTAAAATTGGATTTTTTCATGTAAACTGGCCATGTCAACCTTTTTTTACCTAAAATGTAATTAAAGGGCACTTGTATTGTATAAATAAGGGAAAATATCTTATATTTTTCATCATATTTCACTCACATGAGTGTGAGGTCTAAAACTCAGCCTCTTTTAAGGCTTATTGGCTGAACTAAGTGGTGCGCAACTCTTGGAGGAAGCTTATCTTGGTGTATTTTTGCATTTTCATTGTGGAAAGTCTTCAACTAGGGTTTGTGGCTATATTATTCTTGATGAAATAAGTAGAAATATGTAATCCTTCTTTATTTTGAATGGTTATGGTGTATTTAATTGTTCATTTATAAGATTATAAAATTGCTAGGGTGAAGCCCTAAGAGAAAAGCACATGTTATTGTCCATTTCTTAATAATTCTTCACCTACTTGATTTTGCTAGAAGACACCTCCCTTGAAGGATATACTAGGGCCCTACCTTAGTGTTAATGGATAAATTCGTGAGTGCGGACACAGACCAATCTCCCTAGATCCACCTGGATCTAGAACAAAACGAGACAGAATACTACTCTTTCCCTAGATCTAGATTATTGAATGAACTAAGAGAAATGGATAGTGGACATACC
>SNQJ01S0083776.1:9124-43905 GCA_010110895.2 Picea sitchensis
GGGTGGGTCCCTTGGGGTCCACATAAGGGGTGCTTGGAGGAAAGCACGTGGAAATCTCATGCAGATGCATTATTTCCGTCACTTCATCACCTCAAGCTCTCGACTGGACAACCTCAAGTCTCTTCAGTTCATGTTGAAGGCTCAATAACCATTAACTCTGATTGTGAAGCAGGTCCAGACATGGAATATAGCATGTGGAAGGTGTACTTGGCCCCGTGGAAACTTAAGGAAGACAGTATGTTCATAGAATTATCCTGATTCGGGTTCGATGGATTTAATGATGAATGGGAGTGTAACAATGATTCAAAGTTATGCGCAAGTGATGGAAGTACAGGTCATGACGACGGAATTAGTTAATGAGGTTCATTGTGTGGTATTGTTGTGCGATAATTTCATTGTAAAACATGAATGTGATCATGAGAAGTCATGTGATGCATGTATTTATATGAATTGATCTAGCTACAAAATATTTAAAGTTGGGTTTGAAACCTCAATTATCATATGGGCTGACAATTTTCTAAGGAGGGGAGGTCATTGGGAGTGTAGTTGTGTTATGTGGCTTGTCTTGTTGTTCTTGGGTGGCAGATTAGTGCACAACAATGTTCTAGTAAGTGTTGTTGTCATTCTCTTGATTCGGTTGAGTCGTAATGATTTTAGAGTCAGGTTTGTTGGTCGTGTTTACACTTGGGTTAGTGGTATCCTGGTAATTTTCCAATGAGGCTCTCAGGAATGCAGTCCCACTCGTCATTTTTTGGATTTTTTTGTTGCAGCTGGGCTGCAACCTGGTGCGTGGAAAGTTTGAAGGTTTTGTGGTCTACAGTGCTGAGTTTAGACTTCAAGTTGGGTGTAGTAACAATTGCAGGCACATGATGAAAGCAATTAACGTTGGGAATGAAAGCTCGGTACTCGCAGAGATAGAGGTGGATGACAACTTCACTACAAATCATAAATTGATAATTAAGGTCAATGCCCTTAGTTCTACAATATCATTTGCTCTAGAAACATTGGCCTAGCATCAAGTGTTAATTAGGAAGCTCCAAGATGAGGTGGATTACCTGATAATACATGGGGAATCTCTACAAAAACAGTTGGACCAGTGAGAGGCAAGGCCAGAGTCACCACCTCGAGCTATGGATTTGGGTTGTTCTCACAGGCCGGAGGAGAAGCAGATGAGGATGTTGTCGGATCTTAATGAAGTCGCAGTTTCTCAAGCCATAGGTTAATCGCGTAGCCAACAGGTCTCGCACAAATTAACAAAAAAAAAAAAATCAATTAATTAATATATTAATTTTCTATTAATCTATAGCTATGGTCAATTAGAAACAATTGCATTTAAGTAAAAATGATTGATATAAGTCCTAGACCAACTTATATCAATCACTTTTACTTAAATTTAATTATTGCTAATTATATATATAATTGAAAAAATAATTTAAAACTTCTTGAAACTTCAAAATCATAAAATGATAGTCTTCGAAAACACATAGTGAAAGTGTATTAAACATACAAAGAGCATACATTACCTAACGTTATTGGACGACAATTCCAACAAGGATAAGTACGTCGTAGGTCTCTGTTCAAGTGGTTGCAAGGAAACAGCAATCGCCACTTGAGATGTGTTGTGTGTTGTTTTTAGTATCTATCTTCTTTCTCCGTTGGTATGGCGGCTTTTGTTCTTTGAATACCAATCTTGTCAGGACGACATCTGATAATTATTTAACTGAAGCTGAACTAACGAGCTATCTTTATGTCCTGTGTAAAAGGTTTCCTGTGTATGTAGTCTGAAGAAATGTTTGTAAAAGAATCTTTATTTTTATGTCGCGGTTTCTGTATTACGAAGATTATTTTTATGTTTGTAAAAGAAACTTTATTGTAGCGGTAAAAGAATGTTTATTTTTAGGTTTAGGTTTTTTTTATTAGGAAGATTATATGTTTTTTTCTATTTATAATAATAATAATAATAATAATCTATTTTTAAGGTCACCACGAAACCGACACCAAATTAATGTATGAAAAATGTCGTATGAAAAATGTCATTTTTAAAATGTGTTTATTTTCATAGGCTTAACTGATTGTACTTATTTAACTTTACATATATCAATTTATCTTGTAATTTATGTATTTATAACTGCAAAATCTAAAAGTGTTGTAAACAATGTTAATAACTGAGTGGGAACTTACACTTCAAATTGAATTTTTCCATGTGTACATAATATTATTAGTTAGTTGATTGTGAAATTTTTGGTTGTGAGAATAATGTTAGTAGTATATCACACTAACCTCAATACTTGTATTTGAAAATAAGTTTTAAATGCAGAAAATTAGTTGTGCATGCTCAATGTTAGTAGCAGAATGAAGAAGAATACTATTACATCAGCTTGGACATTTGAACCTAAAACAAGCATTCTCATATTTGCAAAGTTAGAGATAATGTTGTCAGGGCAATCATCTCAAAGGAAGCGGCAAAATTTTTGGTGTAGATGTGATGGTAATACAATAGTAAAAGAGGATTTCTAGTGTATGTGGGACATTAGTACCAAAGTAAGGAAGGATGATAGGAAGACTTCTAGTGTATGTGGGACATTAGTACCAGAGTAAGGAAGGATGATAGGATATTAAAGATTTTTGCAATTCAAAGTGGGTTTTCAAATTTCAAAGACTTCTAGTGTATGTGGGACATTAGTACCAAAGTAAAGAAGGATGATAGGAAGAATTCTAGTGTATGTAGGACACATTAGTACCAGAGTAAGGAAGGATGATAGGATATTAAAGATTTTTGCAATTCAAAGTGGGTTTTCAAATTTCAAAGACTTCTAGTGTATGTGGGACATTAGTACCAGAGTAAAGAAGGATGATAGGAAGACTTCGAGTGTATGTGGGACACATTAGTACTAGAGTAAGGAAGGATGATAGGATATTAAAGATTTTTGCAATTCAAAGTGGGTTTTCAAATTTCAAAACCAAAGTAATGAGAAAAAAATACAATGTGATGAACCAAAGTAAAGGCGATTGTTTGATGGATCTTAGTGGAGTGTAAAATCATTTTAATTGTGATTAACAACATTAATATAAAAACTTCCTTCAAATTACTTTGACATTCCCATTCACCCGTTTAGAAGATATACTAGTAATAAAGAAAAAAAAGTTTAAAACTCAAAAAAATTCTCATTTGAAAAAATACAAACACAGTGTAAGCATATTAAATATACAAAGAGTATACATTAATTAACGTTATCGGTCAAAAATTCCAACAGGATAAGTTCATAGTAGGTATCTGATCAGGAGGTTCGATTCGTTTTTTGCATCGATCTCGGTTGTCATCTCCGCCACTTGAGATGCGTTATCTATCTTCTTTCTGAGTTTGACATAGACACTCAAATAAATTATTTCGTATTGGATGGATGAAGAATTGTTAAAATAAAAAATAGTATTAGATTTATGAAAGAAAAATTGTTAAACCAACAAATTATATTAATTAAATTACAACCAATTATATTATTTAAATTACAATAGATTCAAAGCCTTAGAATTAGTCTAAGATTGCAAATTGCACCTTGCATGCAATTTATATATCCCTCTTATATGACGTCTCAATATTGCTGCAGATCAGTGGTTAAATTTGTCCCGTATTTAATTTTTTTATTATTTAACTTTCATATACAGACACTTTTAAAATCTACATGTCAGTGATGAAGTTTAATTTATATATCCCTCTTATATGACGTTTCAATATTGCTGCAGATCAGTGGTTAAATTTGTTCCGTATTTTTTTTATTATTATTTAACTTTCATATACGGACACTTTTAAAATGTACATGTCAGTGATGAAGTTCAAGTAATTTTTAAAACAGTGGAATTAATGGGTGAGTTAAAAATTTACCTTATTTTTTTTTGTTTTGTATATATATATGTTTATGATTCTGAGATCTAACATAATAAAGTGTAAGTATTGTTGGTCTTTGACCAAGTTTTGAGGAAACATTGGTCGTGTTTGACTACTTTTGAAATTTCGTTGCGCTGGATGAAAATGGAGCACCCTGGGGAAGCAGAGATCGCGGGATCTCACTTGTTTTGTGGACCCAGCAAGGGGTTCATTAGGATTTTTGTATTAGGGTTTTGGGATGTCGGGCCATGGGTTTACCCATGATTAGGCCTTTTTGTAATTGTATAAATAAGTAGTAGCTAAGCAATATAGGTGCCCATTGGCTTAGTGCATGACTACTAATAGAGTCGGCTATGTGCACAGTTTGTTGGCTTAGTGCAAGAGATTGTAAGTTGCTTTGTGCAATCTAGCTATGTAAAGTAAGGCTTTGTGCTATTGAGGAGATCGCTTTGTGCCTTGACCTAGTTTCGGGAAGGAGGATCTGGTGCGCAGCTCGCATATCTCTTGTCCTCTGCGGGGTTGGTCTATGTGGCTTTGTGCACAAGAGCAGATGAATGTAAGAAGCTTGGAGACTAATAGAAGAGAAGAAGAAATTGGTGGATGTAGCCCCACACTGGGGTGAACCACATATATCATGTGTTTTATGTGCTTTGTGCGATATTGTGAATGTTATTTATGTTGTTTATCTGTTATCATGTCGATCTTTATATATGTTGAATAGATAGAAGGATGCTTAGTGCCCTATTGATGGTAAATAAATGCTAGATCTGAGTTAATTCTATGTGCGAAGTGATGGAAAGTAGTTGATCTGTATTGTTACTGCGCTGATCTATAATAAGGGTTTAACCTGTGATGTGAATAAGGTTCAAGAACTAATGCATCTTGTTGTTTAAGTGCTATGTTAAGTATTGTAATCACAGATCTATGTCCCAGCCTGGTTGTAGACATCTGAGTCCTGCAACCCCCCCTGCCTCTACCTCGAGTGAGACTTCATCTGCTTCACAGGTGTTGCCGAAAAGGTCGATAGTTAGGGTTTTGTTGGTGCGTTGTTGAAGCATTGAACCCTGGGTATGCCTATGTGCCAACAAATGGTTCTGATTCCGGGACCTGAAACTATGATTGTCGGGACCTGAAACTGTGATTGTTGGGAACTAAAGATAAGAGAAAGCTCTGTGCATAGATCTATTGTTGTAGTGCGCAGTATTCTACTTGACTTGTGAATCTCAGTGCTAAGAAAAGAACCAGATCTGAAGAAAAGAGGTAAGATCTTAAATCTTTTTTCTCTGGTCAAGGTAAAATAAGTGGAAATTTTTTCTTCGAAAGTATGAATCTAGGTATGTTTGATATATTTTGTCCTAGTCTAAAAACTAGGGCACAGTTAGAAGAAAGGCGAAAGTATGAATCTAGGTATGTTTGATATATTTTGTGTTAGTCTGGAAACTAGGGCACAGTTAAAAGAAAGAGTTGATATGAATAAATTTGATAGAAATAGAGAAATATATGTTATTTCTATGCATAGAAAGAATTTTTGGACTAATACGTGGATGCAGGAACCTAGAATTTTTTTTTGCAGATTGCAGGTCTAGCACTATGATCTCAGTGTGCAGTACAGGAGAGGATGATGATCATTTAAAAGAAAGAGAGGATTAACATTGCATTATAATTGCAAGAGACCGGGACATCTTACTAAAGAATGCCCTGGTACATATCCTATTTTTCTTTGTTGTAAAGCTATTGGTCATGAGGTTGAGGATTGCCCAAGAATAATTGCTAAAGTTGAAAAGATGAATATGAGACAAGAAAACTATAAATAAGGTCAAGAGACTAAGGATATGTTAAAGAATAATACAGAAAAAGAGTCAAAGACTATGTTAATACAGTTAAAAGAAGTAATGGATGATCATGGAGACATTAGTTTACCAGCGATCCTGAAAGAAAAATAGCGCATAGTTACAAGAATAGAAGATTTTGACATAGACTATGTATTGGATGAGGAAACACATATGAACATTATGCCAGAAAGCACTTGGGAGATTTTGGGAAAGCTTTCTATGATACCTTCATTGGGAAGGATAGGCTTATTTAAAGAAAAGATGATAACCCTATGTGGAAGAGTTACTAATATACCTATGATTGTTCATGAAACATCGACTAACGAAGAATTTGAAGTCATTAAGTTTATTGATAACAACGCCCCTTTTCCACTTTTGTTAGGAAAGACTTGGATTGAAAAGGATCAGATGAGGAGGAAAGCAAAGGAGGAAGCTACAGAAAAGAAAAAACAAGAACTAAGGGATCTCATAGATAGAAGAATAGATCGACTGATAGAAGAATGAGAAGTTGAGTCGAAGCAGCAGAAGGAAAGAGAATTAGCCATCGAGGTTGAAAGAATGCAAAAAGGTTTGAAGGACCTATCCATGAAAAAAAAAAGAATACATACCCTGGAGTTAATAAAAGAAGAGGTATTACCTTTGATCCCTTTGAAATAACATTAGCAGTGCAAAGTTACTTCACTAAGAGAAGATAAGAATAAGAATGGAAAGAGGAATCCAGAGACTCAGATCACAGGAAAGAAGGCAAGGAAGCTCAGTAAGAAGAAAGCCAAGTTAGAAAAACTACAGCAAGTTCTAGAAAAGACTTCGCAGGAGACAAATCTGCAGAACTTGAACCTTGCCAGAATAGCAAAACCACGCAGAATGATACTTCGCCACGATGAAGCTATATGACCGTTGGAGGCGCCTCGATCGTTAAAATAATGCTACAGAACGTCTAGAAACACAGTTATTGACGAAAAAACCGTCGTTGGACCGCCGATACTGCACCCTAACGGATGGATTCGTATTGATTTAGGCATTCCTCCCCATTGGAGGAATCTGTTACGACGTTATTTATTTAACCCGTCGGACGCTGCATCGGGACCACTTTTTGCAAACCATGATTATCCGAGCTAGCAGAGCATCGATTGTATACTGCGTTGTGCTTCTAGAACTCGCCATCTGTGTGATTACCTTTCTTATCCGCTCGCCTACCCAATTTATTTGATTACGAATGTGAATGTCGAGCGAACATAACGTGCTAGAAAATTCAGTGGAGGAGATTCTCATAGATCTCATGGCTAAGAGAGTCATGTTCATAGGATTACAGACATTGTCAACTAGGGGATTGCAAGCATCCCCTTCGAATGCACGTCGTTCTAGTCGAAACGCGATGGGGAAGTAAAGCAAGCACCGCAACGATCTGGCTAACGCGAAGCAGATCTCGTCGGCCTTGCCGGAGTACATACCGCCTTTGGTTGGCGCGGTGAACTGTGATAGTATCCCGCATGATTTCAAGTACACGTTGATCACTGCGTACCTCCCGAAGGGGAGACACGCAGTTGGACCCCAGTTAGGACATATTCCAGCTCTAAATAACAGCGAATTCAACCTCGGAGACCGGAAGAACTACGCGATGCTTGCACTGCATCGGTATTTTATGAAAATGACTAGGAAGAAGTCGTGAATAGTCTCCTTGTCGTGGATAAAGGAGCTCGCGCAGTCGATGATCTTGAACGTAATGAAGATCCCCCACTTCGGTCAACATCAGGCAGTTAACGCTTGCTTTAAACTCCTCCCATCGTGCTACCATGGAGGGTATATGTGGCTTGATAGGTGTGTCACTGTGGATCTAGCGTTGATCCATCTCATCACAGGACTGAGCATGCAGGGACCGAACCCTCAACAGTTCTACCCAAGGAAGGCTAGAAATCACTCCCTAGCACAGCGCATAAAAGAAGACTATGGTGATGTAGAAAAGGGAAAGTGACGTTACAAGGTAGCCTCCATCCAGGATGGCGCAGTGCGCCTAGCTTGTCAACTTATAGTGGGAAAGATCGTCAGAAAGAACCATCTGACACAAGTCACTGGATTTGTAGTAGACCTCGTAGGGAAGTGCGTAGAAGGAATGCAAATGAACTGGGCGAGTTACCTCATCAACGAATTGGATAAGGACTGTCGCGAAGTGCAAGATCAGGGATATGAGTTTCATTTTAGTTGGCTACTGGTATTGCTCACATTTGTTGCCTAGCAAATGCTGGAAGGAGAAGCCTTCCCAAAAGTTGAGCCATCAAAGTCGTTGGTCGCAAGGTTCTTCACCTTGTGGTACACGAATGATATGGAGAAGCAGTGGAAATCGAACGTGGTGTTCCATGCTTACTACCTACAGCTGAAGCGCACCATTGAGGCATTTCCACAAATGACCTCGAATACTTTGCATTAGTACAGACCGCTAGAAAAGTTTCGCATAGATTGACACTTTATCTACATCACTGCGCGTAGAGATGAGAGTAAGGAGGAGATTCAGTGTTATTATAAGCTGACCGATGAAGATATGGAGGAGATAACCAAAGAATGGCTAGCAAAACTCCTTGTACCAGTGGAATATGCAGAACTCTCTGACCCCAACATCATCGGAAGTCCCTTGGTCACCCGGGTCGAACATGATGGACAGGCTAGCGCGAAGAAAAAAAAGAAAAAGGAGGAAGTCCAGAGCATAGAAAGTGATGAGGAGGACAGTGCATCGGAGGAAAGTAGGCCTGATTCACTCGCAAGAAGAGGAGGAGATGAAGTGAACCAAGAAGAAGGAAGGGAAGAAGGAGACAAGCAAGAAACAGGCGAAGTTACACCCCTGAAGGATCTCCTTATAGAGGTCGAAACATCAAAGAAAAGGAAGTTTTCTCTACAGAAAGCCTCAGTAAGAAAGAAGACCCGAGCCAATAAACCCCAGTCAAAGAATGTGCTCACAGTGGATGATGTCAATTTCATCATCGCAGCTGTGGAAGATGCTTCAGACGATATCTTGCAGAGACATGAAGTGAAGCAAGAAACACTGTATGAAATTATAGAAAAGAATCTCATAGACATACAACAAGCTATCTATTCGAGTTGCGCAATACCTAGTGTGCCTCCTTTGTCCAAGATTGTAGGATTGGGGGATGATCTCACCCAATTATGAAGGTTAGCAGATGTAAAAGAGGCTCGACTTCATCGAGCCCAAGAAGAAAAGGATCAAGCTACAGAAACCTTGAAGCAAGAAAAGGAGGAGGTCTTAGAGCAACTTTGAGCTGCGTAGAAGGAGAAAGATGAAATCTGGGCAATGTACAAGGAGGAAAATGTGAAGATGCAGAAAGAAAGAGACCAGTTGCTCTCAAAGAAGACTACATTCAAAGAGGCAGTGACTAAATCACTTCACTCTGTGTCAGGCTTGGCACAAGAGGAAGAAGAGTCAGTCGAGATACAAGTGGGGAAGCTCGTTGAAGCCATTCAGCATCTTCAAATAAGAGTAATGGAACTAGAGATCTAAACAGTTTCGAGAACTCCACAAGAAGAAGTGCGCGATCAGAGGGAAGAAATCACCAAGAATGCAGCAGAAAGAATCAGGGCACTCGTCTCAGATTGTAAGCAACTAAGTGATTGGGGTGCGTAGACCTATTGTTGGTTGTGGAGCCTGATTATCTTCCTGATTCAGAGGTCTTTTGCTTTCAACCGTGTTTATACCCCATGAAGTATTTACACCCCAGAAGTATGTACACTCTTCCACACGGGGGAGTGCAGAGGGGGGGTACCCCCTTTACGGGGTCCGGGAGGGCTATCCCCCCGGCTGGGGGGTCTAGGGGCAAGCGGGCCCCCAGAGGAAAAATTGCCTTGTAAATGTATATTGTAATTTCATTGTAAATCTGGACCGTTCATTATAAGGTCGCAGATCTAATGGTAGAAATTATGTTAGGGTTTTTTTGCCTAGAAGGAAACCCCTTTTTATGAGGGAAATGTATTGCGGCTATGGTTGATGGTGAATATTGTATTCTAAGAGAGGAGACTGTGAGAGAAATAAGAGGAAGTTACAGCGGGTTTTGCTGTAGGTTGTATCCCTTCATTTGCTAGATAATAATAAAGGAAGGACCTGGAAATTTCTCTGGTGGACATAGCCCACACTAGGTGAACCACGTAAATCTGTGTCTCTCTTGTATTTTGTATCTTCTGTGTTTTGTTTTCCGCATTTTTTTTATTTTATTGCTCCATAGGTCCTGTTTTTCTAACAACTAGTATCAGAGCGAAAGGTAACTCGCAGGGAAAGAGGGTTCCTGGTTCGAGTGGGAGTAATGTTGGAAGATGGAAAGTTTAGGGTCGAGAAATTTAACGGCCAAAACTACCAGTTATGGAAGATGCAAATGGAATATTATTTATATCAAAATGATCTATTCCTACCATTGGGTGGAGTAGCAAAGAAGCCAACGACCATTAAGGATGAAGAATGGGAGATTCTTGACAGAAAGGCTCTAGGAACGATATGGTTGAGCCTGGCAGCGTCGGTGGCTTTCAATATTTCCAAAGAAAAGACAACGAAGGGTTTGATGGACGCATTGGCCAAATTGTATGAAAAACCCTCGACATCCAATAAGGTATTTCTAATGAAGAGATTATTTAATACTGCGGAAACCACGTAACTGTCTCTCTTGCATTTTGTATCTTCAGGTTTGCTTTCTCCAGATTTTTATTTTGCTATTCATAGGTCCCTCGTTTTTCTAACAACTAGTATCAGAATGTAAGGTAACTCACAGGAAAGAGGGTTCCCCGGTTCGAGGGAGTAATGTTGGAAGATGGAAAAGTTTAGGGTCGAGAATTTAACGGCCAAAACTACCAAGCTATGGAAGATGCAAATGGAATATTTATTTATATCAAAATGATCTATTCCTACCATTGGTGGTGGAGAAAGCAGCAGCCAACGACCATTAAGGATGAAGAATGGGAGATTCTTGACGAAAGGCTCTAGGAACGATATGGTTCGGCATGCTTGGCTTTCAATATCAAAGAAAGACAACGGCGTCGATGGACGATACAATTGTATGAAAACCATAACATTGAATAAGGTATTCTTAATGAAGAGATTATTTAATATGAAGATGTCGTGGTTATGGACCGCGGTGTACTCATTTAAAATGAATTTAATACTGCTAATTAATCAACTAAGTTTTAAAAGTATGGACTTTGATGATGAGGTCGTGGCTCTTATAATCTTGTGTACTGTCGGAAGCCGGAACATCTTGGCTCATGACGTAAGTAACTCTGCTTCTAAATAAAGCATTTTAAAATTTGATGATGCTATTGGTGTTATCCTTAGCGAAATGACTTGAAAAGGTCGTGAGATGACCGCAATGCGTTGAACATGGAGAAACAGGGAAGACAAAAGGATAGAGGAAAGGCCTGGGAACCGTGGGAATTCTATGAAGGGAATATCCAAATTCAGACTTGGAAAGATAAAGTGTCGAAATTGTGGGAAGAAATGACATCCGAAGAAAGACTACAAGAGTCTCCAAAGAAACAAAGAGATGGATTATCAAGAGGAGAAATCAGAAGAAAATGTAATAGGTGATGTTACAAGATGCTTTGATTCTTTTTCCCCAGAGATACTTATGAGTCTTGGGTAGACTCAGAGCTTCATTTCATGCCACACACCTTACAGGAAACATTTAGATTATGTTCATGATTTTGACAAAGTTCATTTGGGTGATGATGCACCACAAAAAATTGTTGAAATGGGAAAGATAAAAATGTGCTAACGAAATGGAGTTCAAATATGTTGAAAGGGGGAAGACATGTTCCATATTTAAGGAAAAAGTTAATTTCAACAGTATGTACTTGGCAAGTGAAGTTTCAGTATCCATATTTACAGATAAGACGGGAAGGTCATCAAAGGATCATCAGATGTTTAAAAGGAGAGAAGGTAGGCATGCATTCAGATTTACTGGTAATACTGACTCTTATCTCTCTTTAGCTTCTACAAGAGATAAAAGACTATTGGAATCATAGGTTGGTACACATGAGTGAGAAGGGAATGAAGCGCAAAATATTTCACAAAGAAATTTGTTTCCAGATCTTAAACAAATTGATTTGGACTGAGACATTGTGTTTATGGAAACAAAGAGAGTCAGATGAGCTTGAAAAAGAAAAGGAAGAATGAAAAGGTTAGATCTTGTGCATACGTATGTATGGGGATTCAGCTCAAGTATCAACTCTTGGTGGCTCTAATTATTATGTTACTTTAATTGAAGATGCAACTAGAAAAAAAAAAAAAAAAAAAAAAAAAAAAAACTGATGTTTTTGATACTTTAAGAAAATGGAAAGCTTTGGTTGAGAATGAGACAGAAAAAAGTTGAAGTGTCTCGATCGATAATGGAGGTGAATATTGCAAGAAGGAGTTTGTTGATGATTACTGCTCATACCATGGAATTGAGAGAAGACAGCTGCAAGAACACCACAAGAAAATGGTGTCGGGAAGGATGAACAGGACAATCATGGAGCTGCAAGGAGTATGATATTGCATGCCCATTTCACAGCTCTTTGACTGTAGATGTTGTAGATACCATTGTTTATTTAATAAACAAAGGACCTTCATGTTATTTGGATGGTGTAATTCTAGAGAAGGAATGGATAGGAAAAGGCAACCATTAACATTTTTGAAAACTTTTCAGCCAGAAGATTTGTCCATATTGAAAAAGAAAGTAGAACAAAGCTTGAGGCAAAATCCAAGAAGTGTAATTTTATTGGCTATGGTGTTAGTGATTTTGGTTATCGCTATGGGATTAAGGAAAATAAAAAATCATTAGGAGTAGAGATGTTATATTCAATGAGGAAGGTCATATACAAAGATCACTGTGGGAAGAAACAGAAAAAAAGAAAACAAGAATACACAAACATGATGAGATCACTCAAAAAGAAATTCCAAAGGAACTGTAAAATCAAAATGTACACCAACAGAGTAGTAGGTACCTAAAACTACCATAAGTGTTGTTAGAAGATCTACCAGTTAAGGAGAATTTCCTAACGATACCTCCTTTCATTGTAATATTTATTGTTGGACTGATTCAGAACCGTAATGTTATGAAGAGGCAATGGTGTAGACACCAAAAAAGAAGTGGGAGCAAGGCATGAAAGAGGTCGATTCCTCAACAATAAATAACTAGACTTGGGACTCTGGTCACTTGCCCTACAGGAAAAAGAGCACAGAATAAATGGGTTTACAAGTTGAAGGAAAGATGGAGGAGAAAAGTGCTGACAAGGCCAGACTTGTTGTAAAGGGGTTTGTACAAAAGAAAGGTATAGATTTTGATGAAATATTTTTCCTACTTGTTAAAATGATCAATTAGGACTATTTTAAGTCTTGTGGCAAGAAGATTTCAGATCTTGAATAGTTAGATGTTAAAACAACTTTTTCTCCATGGGGATTGGAGGAAGAGATTTATATGCTACTCACAAGGGCATGAGGTCAGCTAGAAGGAGAATTTGCATGTGCTTGAATGCATTGTATGGCCTAAAGTAAGCTCCAAGGCAAGAGATGAATTTTGACAAAGTTTATGACGAACAAGTTGCCATAGTAGATGCCATTCCGACATCACTGTATTTTATTTTTAAAAGCTGGAAAATGGAAGCTATATTACATTTATATTGTATGTAGATGATATTTGTTGAAGGTTCTAATATGAACGATATAAATGTGTTCAAGAAGAAATTATCCAATTCATTTGTGATGAAGGATTTGGGGTGCCGCAAAGAAAATCCTCGGCATGAGAATAACAAGAGACAAAAAATCACAAATTGACATTCTCGTATGAGTACATAGAAAAGGTGTTAGAGAGGTTTAGAACGCAGACGCAAAACTAGTTAGCACACCTTGGGCCAACCATTTCAACAATCTGCTGAAATGTTTCCCAAGACACGTGAGGAGATAGAATACACGTCCAATGTCCCTTATTCATTAGCAGCTGAAGCTTGATGCATGCAATGGTCAACAAGACCGCATTGCACACATGCGATAGAGCGGTGCATATGAATAATACAGGCGAAGAACATTGGGAGGCAGTAAGTTGTATTCTCAGGTATTTGAGAGGAATTACTACTCATGCATTATGTTTTGATGTTCGACACTTTCTTACTGTGGATATGTTGATCCGGGGACATGGCAGATAGCATTTCAAAGAAAGAAGCACCACAGTATGTTTTACTTTATAGGTGGAACAACAAAGAAGGGATTTCTAAACCCAAGAAAAGGTTGTTAATTTCAACAACAAGAGGTAGAGTGGTTTTTACAAAGGCTAGTAAAGAGATGATTTGGTTGTTGTGAGAAGCCATGGAGGAATTCAAAAGAAGTAGAAAACAACAAAGAAAATTTGATAGTCGAGGTAATTCAATTTGGTGAAAGAACCTCCGTACCTTCCATTTGAAGACTAAGACTATACATTTGAGGTACCACTTCACACGATCCACCTGAAAGATGGACATTTCAGGTTGGAAAAGATACACACTACCAAAAATCATGCAGACATGTTAAAAAAAAAGGAGTAACCACAGAAACCGAAGTTCTTGCTTAGTTTCTGCTTGGTCTCACAACGATGAAGAGAAATTTGTCAGTCCAAGAAGGTTCGTAGTCCAACAAATACAACAGTCGGGTAAGTTGTTAAGACTACTCAAGTGGGAGATTGTTGGCTGTGAAGCCTAATTATGTTCCTGATGCGCAGGTCTGCTTTCAGCTGTTTTTATACCCCTTGAAGTATTTACACCACATAAGCATGTACACTCTTCCACGCTGGGAAGTGCAGAGGGGGGGTACTCCCTTTGTGGGGTCTGGGGGCAAGAGGGTCCTTGGAGGAAAAATTTCCTTGTAACTGAATATTGTAATTGCCTTGTAAAAATTGCATTGTAAATGTATTGTAATTTCATTGTAACCGAACGCTCTATTATAGTGGCTCAGATCTTAACGATAAAGATTATAATAGGTTTTTCCCTAGAAGGCAACCCTTTATGAGGGAAATGTATTGCGGCTATGGTTGATGGCAGAATATTGTATTCTAAGAGGAAGTTACAACGGTTTTCCAGAGGGTTGTATTCCTTCATTTGCTGGATAATAATAAAGGAAGGACCTGGCAATTTCTCTGGTGGATGTAGCCCACACTGGGTGAACCACGTAAATCTGTGTCTCTC
This sequence comes from Picea sitchensis, assembly GCA_010110895.2. Classification (NCBI taxonomy): domain Eukaryota; kingdom Viridiplantae; phylum Streptophyta; class Pinopsida; order Pinales; family Pinaceae; genus Picea; species Picea sitchensis. The sequence goes on from SNQJ01S0083776.1 coordinate 24,020, forward strand.
TTGTATTGTGTATCTTTTGTGTTTTGTTTTCCACATTTTTTTTATTTTATTGCTCCACGGTCCTGTTTTTCTAACACCTATGACTGCCTTGCAGAATATCTTGAGCTAAAGAAACTGGAAGCACATCTCCAAGAGGCGAAGCAGCAGGCATCCACCGTGCAAGAACAAATGAAGTTGCTTACTGCAGTTGAGAAAATGAAGCAATTGCAGGAGTAGTGCACAGTCCAGCAGTAGGTTACTGCCATCCAGAGAAAAGTCATGGAGGTGACCCAGAGACTCCAGCCGGTGCAGGACGAAGCATGCACACTTTTTGAAGATATTGAAGGCCAAGGCTCGCAGCTAGACCAAGTAGTTGTGATAGTGAAACATCGCCTGGAAGGGCATGTTACAAAGAAAGTAATTCAGGAGTTCGTCAAGTAGGAGGCTCTAGTGAAGCAGCAAGTCAAGGAATCTCGAGCTAATCTCGAGGCCTTCAAAGCAGCACTGCCCAGATCTAAGTGACTCGGGACAAGTCACAAGTGAGTGTTGGGGGCGTGTTGGCACTTGACCAATTTTTTAGGAAACATTGGTCGTGTTTGACCACTTTTGGAACTTCGACACGCTGGACAAAGATGAAGCGCCCAGGCGAAGCAAAGATCGCGGGATCTCACTTGTTTTGTGGACCCAGCAAGGGGTTCATTAGGGTTTTTGTATTAGGGTTTTGGGATGTCGACCCATGGGTTTACCCATGATTAGGTTTTTTGTAATTGTATAAATAAGTAGTAGCTAAGCAATGTAGGTTCCCATTGTCTTAGTGCATGACTACTAGTAGAGTCGGCTATGTGCACAGTATGTTGGCTTAGTGCAAGAGATTGTAAGTTTCTTTGTGCAATCTGGCTATGTAAAGTAAGGATTTTTGCTATTGAGTTGGATTTGTGCCTTGACCTAGTTTCGGGAAGGAGGATCTGGTGCACAGCTCGCAGATCTCTTGTCCTCTATGGAGTTGGGCTCTGTGTCTTTGTGCACATGAGAAAATTAATGTAAGAAGCTTGGAGACTAATAGAAGAAAAGAAGAAGTTGGTGGATGTAGCCCCACACTGGGGTGAACCACGTATATCATGTGTTTGATGTTATTTGTGCGATATTGTGAATGTTATTTACGTTGTTTATCTGTTAGCATGTCGATCTTTATATATGTTGAATAGATAGAAGGATGCTTAGTTTCCTATTGATGGTAAATAAATGTTAGATCTGAGTTAATTCTATGTGCTAAGTTATGGAAATTAGTTGATCTGTATTGTTACTGCGTTGATCTATAATAAGGGTTTAACCTGTGATGTGAATAAGGTTCAAGAACTAATGCATCTTGTTGTTTAACTTCTCTATTAAGTATTGTAATCACAGATCTGTGTCCCAGCCTGGTTGTAGACATTCGAGTCTTGCAACCCCCCCTGCCTCTACCTTGGGTGAGACTTCATATTCCTCGTAGGTGTTTCTGAAAGGGCCAGTAGTTAGGGTTTTGTTGGTGCGTTGTTGAAGCGTTGAACCCTGGGTCTACCCCTGTGCCAACAAACATTTCCTAATAGGACTACAGAAAATAAAAGAATCTTTATCTATTTGATATGGGACTCTTAGATAAACACATATAGAATCCAATATATTGAAGACTCTGAGATGAGACTATGCACAAATAGAATCACGATGTTGAAGCCCTAAGGTTGAGAGTCACATTATGAAAATTGCAATCTACAATTGTGCACACTGAACCCTAAAAGTTGAAGGTAGAGTCTCACATGATATTCCCACACCCATGGGCCATCAATATGTTATATAAAATGCCACCTTATGGGGAAATAGTACTCAAATTGAAGGGTCTTTTTGTTGTCCAATAGAAACAATAGAACTAACTTTTCTTGTTTATCTGGGTCAAATAGAAATGTTTTGTTTGATTTTGAGATATTTTGAGAAAGGATAAGACAAGAGGGCTTGTCTTAATTGAAACAATTAACATGATATTGTGTGGAAGTACATGGCCTACTATAGGAGATTAAACACATAAATTAGATAGACAATCATGTTGAAGATACTAAAGAGTCTATGCTAATTATTTGAAATCTGGTCACCCTGTCCCATTTCTTGATTGTTGTGATCATTGACCAAGTTACCTTTGTACAGTTGGGCATGTCCCTGTACAAAGGTATTAAAGAATTATAATTATAATAGAAGCAACAAAAACACATATAATACATAATATTTAAATGAAGGACAAAAATAAATATGACAAGTAATATGAAGGGTAGTTTTAACCCAAAAAAACAAAAAAAAACAACTTGTTGGATTAATTGAGGGATAGGAGTGCCCTTTAAATTTATAATAGGCGTCATACTAGCTATGAATTTTGTACAATATCCCATTGATATGATGTCCCATTTTGTTGGCCGACTACTGATGACTTTTCTCCGATTTCCCACCGATATGATGTCCCCTTACTGTTGGCCGACCAGTGATGACTTTTCTCCTCACTCACATGGGTTACCTCAACCTAGTGCCTCTTCCGGAATCACATTGCTTACTAAACGCAATTCCAAATCTCATGGTTTACAAATGGTTTATTAATTGCCTGTGTTATTATGCCATATTTCACCTGCTTCGTGACTTTTCTCTGGACTCACACGGGTTACCTCAACGCAATGACACTTCCGAATGAAAAACAATTCCAAATCCTAGGGTTTACAAATGGTTTATTAATTGCTCGTGTCTCAACCTTTGCCTGTTATTATTCCATAGTTCCCCTGCTTTGTTTTCTCTGTTGTTCGCTCTTGGTTCTGGTACTTTTGCTCCATTTCCTCTATTATTCGCTCTATTCGTCTCTCGGGGACACTCTTGCTCAATATATTAAGTTTTTCTTCAGAGGTAATTCTAAGACTCGGCCTCTTTAGCTTCCATATAGCTTCATTTCAGAGGTAAAATTTTAATCTTTAGTTTCTTTAGCTTAATAAGTAATTCTAATATTCGTCTCTAGTTTCTGGAGCTTCATTTCAGAGATATTCTAATACATAGGTCATTCTAATACTCTTCTTTATATTTTTGAATCTTAATTTCAGAGGTAATTTTAATGCAGAGATCATTCTAATACATCTTTAGTTTATGTACACTATTTTGGATCTACTTCTTGTTCCATGCCTCTTTCTCAGTATCAAAATTTCTAGCATTGTTTTAGTAAATTCGATCTTCCCATTATGTTTGGTTTGTCCATCGCTTCTCAAGAACTAATTGTATTATGCTTGGATTTTCCAACAAGGGTCGCACATGAAACACATGTGTCGTCATCTTGGAAATGTCAGAAACGAACTATTCTCGTCATATTGTTCAAGAGCACCCCAATGCTAATAATATTGTGAAGACACAGCAACATGGTGTGGTTCAATTCGATCTCCACCACCACAATATCCATGTTTAGGCTCAACAACCCAGTGCAGTGCAACTTGATCCCCACCACCACACTATCCATGTTGAGGCTGCGGTTCAAATCGATCCCCACCACCACATTATCCATGTGGAGGATGTTAGGCAGTGGTAGCAAAAAACATAGCATAAAAAAGAGCATAAAATAAGCAAGATCAAACACGCATTAAACCAAGCACAACAATCCCACTTGACACAGTGATTTATGTGGAAACCCAATGAGGGAAAAAACCACGAGCAATGATAATCGGTATTCTTATTATTCAAGGGAGAATTACAATAGCCTTCATAGGCATACAATCATCCTCTCCTCACACACACTCTATTCTCTTCTCCTTGCACACGCTTGCACTCACATTGTACTCACACCTCTATGGGTATGTCTGTATATATAACATCTATCACTCAGTTACACAGATTGATCATGAATAGATCACATTGTTACATGAATAGTTCATAAATAGATTGCATGCATGCACATTAACATTGTTGCATTCATGTGCATGTGACCTCATAAGGAAATTCATTGACATGTTTCCAACAATCTCCACCTTGACAACAATTTACCTGATATATCATGCCCTTAATTAACTTATCACCTTTTCTGCAAGCCAAGAGAAGACAAACACCACCGTAGCTTCTCTAACAAAATTGGTTTCATAAACATGTTTGCAAAATTCATTTTTGTATGGACCTTTTCCAAAGACACTCCACCTTCATCAAAAACTTGTCTTACAAAATGGTACTTAACATAAATATATTTCATCTTACTGTGATAACCTAGATTTCTAGCCAACTGAATAGCACTTTGACTATCACAAAATACTTTCACCTTGTCCTGCATCCTTCCAAACTCACCAATAAACCCTGTAACCAAATTGCAACCTTGCATGCATGTGAAGCAACCATATACTCTGCCTTCGTAGTGGATAAAACGACTATATTTTGAAGCTTTGACATCCAACTAATAGGTCCTCCTACAAGAGTAAATACATATCCTGAATTGGATCTCCTTTTTTCCAAGTCACCTACAAAATCTGGATCTACATAACTGCAAACTGAATCTCTGGAACCATCATAGGTGATAGAATAACTGGTTGTGCCTCTAAGATATCGAAGCACCCATTTCACTGCTTTCCAATGCTCTTTTCCTCGATTTTCCATGTATTGACTGACAACACCAACTTCATGTGAAATATCTAGTTTAGTACTCACCAGCGCATACATCAAACTTCCCACTGCATTAACATATGGTACTCGAGACATATAATCCTTTTCTTCTTCATTACTAGGACATAAACCTGAAGAAAGCTTGAAATGGGAAGCCAAAGGGATCTGTATGGGTTTCACATTATTCATACCGAATCTCATAAGTATTTTCTTCACATACTTATGTTGTGATAACCACATCTTACCATTTTTCCTGTCTCTATGTATCTCCATGCCTAAGATTTGTTTTGTTGCTCCTAAATCCTTCATATCAAACGCCCTAGCCAACTGAGCCTTTAACTTGTTGATTTTGACCATGATATTTCTTTCCACAAGCATATCATCAACATATAACACCAAAATAATGAACATATCATTTTCCAACTTTTTAAAGTAAACACAATGATCATATTCACTCCTTGTAAAATTTAGGCTCACCATGAAGGAATCAAACTTCTTGTGCCATTGCCTGGGAGAGTGTCTCAGGCCATACAATGACTTCTTGAATTGAAACAAACTTCACAAATGGTGAAAAGATCTCATGAAAATCAATACCTTCCTTTTGAGAATACCCTTTTGCTACCAGTCTTGCTTTGTACCTTTCGAATTTATCATCAACACCCTTTTTCAGTTTGTAGACCCAGCTCCCATGTTTTATTCCTCCCTAAGGCATTCATTTATTCTTTCATAGCTTTCTTCCATTGAGCACTTTCATATACCTTAATTGCTTCCTTAAAACAACTAGGTTCTCTATCAATCAAAACTAAGGCCACCGACGAAACATAATCGTCATACCTTGTAGGAGGATTCCTGACCCGTGAAGATCTCCTCGGAGATGGTTGACGCATATCCTCAGTTTCCTGTATATTTTCTGCATCTTCATCTTCTTCTTCTAGAACTTCTTCATGCTCTTTCCTTTCTGAAGATGGTTGAGTTTCCAACTGAATTTGATGAACTTGCGATACTTTTTCTTGTCTCACTTCAACATCTACCAATTCTGATTTTAAGAGTGAGGATTCATCAAATACTACATCTCTGCTAATGATGAGTTTGTGGGCAGTAGGATCCAACAATGTGTACCCCTTAACTCCATCACCATAACCAACAAAGACATATTTCTTTGATCTAGGATCTAACTTAGAAAACTGATCTTTAGAAATAAGAGCATAAGCATCACAACCAAATATTCTCATATTTGAAAAATCACACGAATGACCTGTCCATACCTCTTCTGGAATCTTACAGTTTATTGCAGTTGATGGTGACCGATTTATCAGATAGCATGTTGTAAGAACTGTTTCTTCCCACAATTCATGTTTCATCTTTGCATTATTGATCATGCTCCTTGCTCTCTCTAGAAGAGTCATATGCATGCGTTCAACAACACCATTCTACTGAGGAGTATAAATCGTGGTCTTATGTCTTTCGATCCCATATTCCTTGCATTAGTTCTCAAATTATACAGATGTGAACTCACCTCCAATATCTGTCCTTAAACACGTGATTGACCTGTCAATGCTCTTTTCGACCAAAGCCCTGAATTGCTTGAAAGTATTAAATACATCAGCTTTTCTTTCAAGTAAATAGACCCAAACCTTCCTAGAGTAATCATCTCTAAATGTCACAAAATATGACGATCCTCTAAGAGAAACTATAGGGGATGGTCCCCAAACATTTGAGTGAATGTAATCAAGGATACCTTTTCTAATATGCCTTCCTACTTTAAACTTCTGTCTACATTGTTTTCCAAAAACACAATACTTGCAGAAATTCAAATTCAGAAACTTCAAACTTGGAAGTGACTTACAATCAACTAGTACCTTAAGCCCTTTTTCTCTCATATGACCCAAACGTTGATGCCATAAACGAACAAAGTCACTTGCATCTTCAAATGATACAACTGCTTTATTTACTGTTGTCCTTCCCTCAAGTTGATAAAGGTTCTCGATCCTCTTTTCCTTCATGACCACTAAGATACCTTTGGACACCTTCAGTAATCCACCTTGAGTTGTACACTTGTAACCAATAGAATCTAGAACTCCCAAAAATAACAAGTTCTTCCTTGGTTCGAGAACATGCCTTACATATGTTAATGTTCTTACAGAACCATCATGCATTTTAATCCGGATGCTACCAACCCAAAAAATTTACAAGAAAAATCATTTCCCATAAAAACAACACCATCATTAATAGATTGGTAAGTTGAGAACCAATTTCTATGAAGACACATGCGGTTGGATGCATTATAATCTAACAACCAATGTTGATGTTGATGTGAAACATCACAAGTAGACAATACCTCATCAACCATACCTGAACTAGAACCTGAACTTGTTTCACCTACATTAGCTTCCTTTGATTCTTTTGTGGAGTCCTCCTTGGATGCATTTTGTCTTTTCCAACAATCCTTCTTGAGATGCCCAGATTTGCCACATAACCAACATTTTTTCTTACTCTTCATGCCTCTTGACTTAGACCTTGATGTACCCCTCTGATTTTTCCCTCTTTCTGTAGATCAACCTCTTACCACCATTGCTTCTATTGTTGAGGTTTCTTTACCGTATGTTTTCCTTATCTTCTCAGACAACAAAGCTCCCACAACAATGTCATAATCAATGGAATATGTTGTGTTAAACCACATAGTTGTGACTAGATGGTCCCAAGACTCAGGAAACGAACACAGTAGCGTAATCGCCTTGTCCTCATCTTCGAACTTTACTTCCATACTAGTTAATTGAAAAAATAGAGTATTGAAAACATTCAAGTGATCAACAATTTTCGTACCTTCGTTGATCTGCAAGCTGTACAACTACCTCTTCAAGAAGATTTTGTTTGACAAGTTCTTTGTCATATACAGACTCTCTAGTTTGGTCCACAAACTTGTTGTTGTCTTCTCTTCAGCGATGTTAAACAACACCTCATCTTCCAGACACAAACAAATAGTACTGAGGGCTCTTGCATCTAGATCCTCCCAGTCCTCATTTGTCATGCTTTCCGGTTGCTTTGACTTTCTAGCCAAGGCCTTTTGAAATCCTTGTTGCACAAGGAGATCTCGCATCTTGAGCTTCCATAGCGCAAAGTTATTCTTACCACTGAACTTTTCCACCTCAAACTTGGAACTCTGCACTTTTGTCATAAGCATAAAAACTCCAAAAAAACCATTTCTTATAAAACTGAGCCTCTTTATATGAGAAAAAAAAATAACCTTATACATCAATATCGTCACACCTTTAATGAGGGAAGCCTGTGACTATTAGAAATCGTCGCACCTGATCAGTCTACAGCCTGCGATGATTTCGCACTATGTAGTGCCCGTGACGATGTCACACTGTGTGTTAAGCAGTGGCTGCGACGATGTCGCACTGTGCACTATGTAGTGCCTGCATCGATGTCGCACTCTGCACTATGTAGTGCCCGCGACGATTCTGAAATTTTGACAATTTTGAAAGTGTGTCTGCGATTGTCGCACTTTGCTACAGGGACAACCTACAACGGTGTAATAAAACCCATCCTAGGCTGATCCACTTTACTCAGCTCGACTCGGCTTGGTTCACCTTCTCTTCGATCCAACGACCAAATTCTCTTCTCCTTCACTCTCTGCTCCTTCAATTCTAAGCTCTGATACCACTTGTTAGGCAGCGGAAGCAAAAAACATAGCATAAAACAAAGCATAAAATAAGCAAGATCAAACACGCATTAAACCAAGCACAAGAATCCCACTTGACATAGTGATTTATGTGGAAACACAATGAGGGAAAAAACCACAGGCAATGATAATTGGTATTCTTATTATTCAAGGGAGAATTACAATAGCCTTCATAGGCATACAATCATCCTCTCCTCACACACACTCTACTCTTTGCTCCTTGTACATGCTTGCACTAACATTGCACTCATACCTCTATGGGTATGCTCGTATATATAACATCTATCAATCAGTTACATAGACTGATCATGAATAAATCACATAGTTACACGAACAGTTCATAAATAGATTACATGCATGCGCATTAACATAGCTTCATGCATGTGCATGTGACCACATGAGGAAATTCGTTGGCATGTTTCCAACAGAGGATGTATTGGTGATATTGTGGATCGAGATCGGAAGATTTCGCAGACATAAGGTTCCTATTCCAAAATAAACAATACCATATATAAGTATTTTTCAAGTTTTTACAGCATCATGCAGGTAGGTATCCTTGCAAGCGTCTTTTCTTCACAACAACACAATGGGTTGTGTAAGGATTCGTGGGGTCTCCTGGTTCTCTCAGCCATTGTGTCTGGAGGATTGTTTATCTCTCTCCTTTGGAATTACTGTGAGCAGTTTCTCTCGATGAGTCGTGGACGACTACTCATTCAAAAACACAATTCACTAGTTGGCCACTAGGGATTGGTGCAGTTGATCCAAAATAAGAAGATGAATTGGACATTAACAGTAACTATTGGAGTTGGATTACCTTCATCATCTTCTTAATCTACCTTTGGCTCTCCTGCAAGTCTCGCTTGTTGTGCATATCACCAACTCCTCGGTCAATGGTCATAACTCAAGTGCCATAGTGAAGGAGGTACTTAGAGGCTAGAGTAGTTCCTTGATGGCAAGAAGTAACAAATTATTACACGAATGACACCTAATCTATCATCTATCGAAGGACATACTGCCCGATATAATTCAACATTAGGCATATATCTAAAATCTTTTCCTGGCCATGACCGAGGTGCAAGTCAGTCCAAACAATCTGAACAAGAGACTCAGACATCGCAGGATAAAGGAAAACTCAAGATTATTGGATTCTTAGAGGCTACCCGCTGAGTATTCTGCTGAAGAAATAGAAAGAGCATATACCCGTGTTCTGCTGAAAGGAAGGAATTGATGAGGAAATTTTATGAGAAAGGGAAAGTTTATGAACGGGTAAGGAGGAGGATTATTTCAGGTATTTTTAAGTTGTTTGTGGTCCTTGGCTTCCTTACTGTGAATTCCCAAGTTGTCCTTTGATTTGGTTGAGGTTTTTCATCATTTTTTAGTTAGGCTTCCTTCTTCATTGTAGGAAGACACCGATTTTATTTGGCAGTCACAACGGTTTTCCATATGGAGAGAACCCCTTGCCATTCTACTCCATCTGGGGTAATCTTGGTGTGTGTCCACGAGGCCGATAAATGGAATTTGGGATAGCAGCCATAGCATACAAAATGCACACAAAAAGTAGTATTGTATTTGTAATCTTCATGTTGGTGATCTTAGCTACATTACATTTATATAGTTTCTCTCAGATCTCACTGATTCCTAACATGGAGATAGTGGTTGAGATAATCTCTCAACAACCTCCAACAAATCTGAAACCAATCTCTAAAGTAAGCATTATTCTAACGCTCATGGAAGCTTTACTTTCAATACCCTCCCTTAATGCTTACATTACAAATATTATATCATAATTACAATAATCAAATTTCAACATAGATATTTGTCTTGATATAGTCTTCATCAACACTCCTATCCATAGGATATTATTGTTTTATTTTTAATATTTATGTAAATTATTTGATGCTATATTTTAATATTAAATGTAAATTAGATTTATATAAAAGTGAGTTAGTGGCTAAGCAGAGGGATTTCTCATGTCTTGAACAATAATGACATTTACAAGAACATAATTGCATTAAACTTTTTGACATGTATAAAAGGAGAGGAGTAGTATATGGATCTCCATGATGTTGCTAAACAACATGACATTTTTCCTGGGGTCTAAACAACATGACATACAATATCATTCAATAGTTTAATGTTCATAGTTTTATTTAATTTTTTTTATACAAATTTCTAAATTTTAATAGATCAAATACTCATTTCTATCATTCACAAAGAGTTAAAAATACAAATAAATGTTATAATAGTTTAGTTAGCATTCATATTTATTTTAATTAGGTTCATCCATTAGTGTGGGATGGCTTGAAGGGTTGAACAATTCCAAATCTAAATTCATCCATTGGTGCACGGATGGGTTCAAATCTAAATTTAATTAAATTCATATGTTGATGTTGGGTGGTTTGAATGGTTGAACAAACTCCAAATTAAAAACTAGTGAGAAAATTGAAATTGGTTTTTTTATGAAACTTAAATTAGCATTAAACACAAAGAATGAATGTAGTTACACAAAAAACTAAAAAAACTTGGTTTTATTTATCAATTAAACAAAAAGTAAACATAATCTTAAGGTAGGGACTAGTTGCTTTGTAGTTAATACCCTTGTTAATTTACAAGTCTTCTTCAACTTTGAACTACATTTTTCACTTCATGTAAGAATCAATGAGTTAATGGTAGTTGCCACTATAGAAACACATTGTCATATGTACCTCATGTTCTTTATTGAAAAAACAACATACATTCATAACCGACCAAATGAATAGTATAAAAGAAAGTAACAAAGAAACTTCTTTAACCAGACAAAAGCATTGGCTCAAAGATGGAATTTAAAGTAACATCGCTTGTCTTTTATCAAACTAGAAGGTTCATAATTATTATAGATTATTTTTAAAAATTGATGTTGTATTTTTATAAGGATTCCCTAGAAAATTGAAACCCATGCACTATGAAAATTTATTTTAGCCCTGAAGGGATGTCTATAACGTGTTCATTTTAGCATGAGGTTAAGCATAAATCATGGGAGAGGAAGTATTTTTTTTATAAGTAAGTATCTATATATTATCTTTCAAAAACAAAAATTATAATTATAGTATGATTTGATATGTCAAGGTTTTGTTTGTGTTGAATTGTTTTGTAGGGAAACCAATTTAGCCTGTCTCTCAATAATAAGATCAATAAAATTAAACTATATGAACTGAATCACCTTGTAAGGAAACCGATTCAGTGGAGTCTGTCATGAAAACTAAATGACCAAAATAAACTAACTCTAGAAAATCAAACTGAAAAGATTGTGCAAGGTGTTATATACGGCCCAAAAGGAATCTTCGAGAAACAAAAATAATTAACAAAACCAAGCATGTGAGCTGACACATGTGCTTATGTCTTCGCTTATGCGGACTGATGGTCTCTTTTTTCCACGTCGCCACCTAGAAACTTGGAGCAAGGAGCGCCATTGATGTTGTCAGAGCACGGGTTGCCAGTTCTAGAGAGTGCAGGGAGTTGAGCAGGGTTGTGAGCAGAGATTCAATTCTTTCCCATCGCCTGTCCATGTTGTCCAACCGAAAGCGCAGGTCATCCACATCCTTTTTGACAGCAAAAACCAAGTCGTGTAATAACACCACTGAGTCGTGAATCCTTGAGCATGAAGTGCAATCTGTGCATGTATGAGGTGGGCTAGGAGGCTCTTTCAAGGAAGCGGGGGGTTCTGCCAAAGGGGCAAGGACAGAGGGTGGTGGAAATGGGACGGAGGGTAGTGGTAAGGGGACGTAACGCAAAGCCCAAAGAATTACTGTGGAGGTCAAACCATTCCACATGACAAGACCAAGGCGATGACAGTGGTGGAAGGATATTCTGATCTAGAGAGGACTGGGCAGAAGAGGGAGGCAAAGAGTTTGGCGACGGAGAAATGACAGGATGGGGTCGGTTGGCCATACACGCTTGATTCTGAAACTAGACGAGGCATCGTTTTGGTTTCCTGCGAAGTCGGCACATAGCCAACAAGAGTGGAGAGGAAGGTAGAGAAACAAAGGCTGGTAAGGCAAAGAAAACAAAAGAGGGAGCAGAAACCCACCAACCGATCCACCAAAGGGCGCTGAAAACCAGAGGGAGCTGCAAACCAAAGGAATGTTCAACAAGAAGTGAGGAGGCATAATGGTCCAACCGAGGAGCGACAACATGATAAGGAAACCAAAGTGGAGGGTCACACAAGCGTAGAGGTGACAACCAGAGTCGTTCCTCCATCCTCCGAACAAAAATGCAGAGAATGGCACGTTGGAGCATCAAGTCCAAAGCTCGCAGAAATGAATGCAGCATTCAATCATCAAGGGGGAATTAAAAGAAGAGGGGCACGTCAGGTGCTAGTCACATGATCGACACAAGCCTGGAAGGAACCACCCTCTCCGTTGAGCACGTGGGACCCATTGACACCCCATCTCGGGGGAGAGGAAGTACATTTGAAAAAATCTCAATTACACTATAATTACCATGCTATGCCACCACTTGAATTCATTTAGGTTTGGTAAATTAAGGCAATCATTTAAATTACCTCAGAGGAAGTACATTGAGTGACATGATTAGTTGCATTATAATTGGGTGAGGGGATTCATTTAGGTTCATGTAATAATGTATTACATCAAAGTATAATAGTGGATTTTTATATAAACATTTAAACGTCACAAATTTATGGTTTATGTTTTGATTATCGTAATCCTTGTCACTATCTAGTAGGCCAGCAAGGCGCACTCAGGAGATCCTAAGTCGTGACTAGTGGACTAGCAAGGCGCACTCGGGAGTCAGGAGATCCAAAAGGTTATTATGACCATGGGAAAAAAGGACCCCCGAGTCATCTCAGGATATCCAAAAGGTTATTATGAAATTTATGAGGAACTTGGCAAAACAAGACCCACGAGTCATCTCAGGTGTGCCAAAGGAGATCCAAATGGTTATGATGAAGGCAAAATAGGACCCACGAATCATATCAGGTGACGTGGTTGCTTCTGAATTTTAGAGTTCGAAAAAATTTGGATCTTTCAGATTGGCAGGCGTTTCCTATTCATCATCTGAAAACTGAGGATTTGTGAGTGCATTGATGATAGGCTTGGCGGCTTGGGATATGGGGCACTATCAGCCACAGGGGGGGTTCCGCCAAAGGGGAAAGGACAAAGGGTGGTGGCAAGGGGACGGAGGGTAGTGGAAAGGGGATGAAACGCTCAAGTGATTGCGTCAGGGGGACCGTCGCTGGTTGTGAAGAAGAAGCCAAATCCTGGATTGGGCCAGGAGCAAAGCCCAGAGAATTACCGTAGAGGTAAAACCATACCACACGACAAGCCTAAGGCGATGACAGTGGTCGAAGGCTATTCTAACCTAGAGTGAACTGGGTGGAGGAGGAGGGCGAAGAGCTAGGCGACAGAGAAATGACAGGAGGGGGTCGGTTGGCCATATGTGCTTGGTTCTGATACTAGACTCGGCCTCGTTTTGGTTTCCCGTGAAGTCGAGGCATAGCCACCAGCAATTGAGAGGAAGGCGGAGCAACAGAGGTTGGTAAGGTAGAGAAAACAAACAAGGGAGCAGAGAACCACCAGATGAGCCACCAGAGGGAGTTGAAAACCAGAGGGAGCTGCAAACCATAGGGTTGTTCAACAAGAGGTGAGGAGGCATAATGGTCCAACTGAGGAGCGACAACATAATAAGGAAGTCGAAGTGGAGGGTCGCACAAGCGCAGAGGTGACGGCCAAAGTCGTTCCTCCATCTCCCGGACGAAAATGAAGAAAATGGCACGCTAGAGCATCAAGTCCAAAGTTCGCAGAAATGAATGCAAGATTCAATCATCAGGGGGGGATTAAAAGCAGAGGGGCACGTCAGGTGCTAGTCACATGGTCGACACAAGCTCGGAAGGCACCACCCTTTCCGTTGAGCACGTGAGACCTGTTAACACCCCATCCGAGTGGAGAGGACGTACATTTGAAACAACCCTCAATTACACTATAATTATTGTGTTATGCCACCACTTGAATTCATTTAGGTTTGTTAAATTAAGGAAATCATTTAAATTGCCTCAGAGGAAGTACATTGGGTGACATGATTAGTTGCATTATAATTGGGTGACTAGATTCATTTAGGTTCATGTAATAATGTATTACATCAAGGTATAATAGTGGATTTTTATATAAACATTTAAACGTCACACATTTATGGTTTATGGTTTGATTATCGTAATCCTTGTCACTATCTAATGGGCTAGCAAGGCACACTCAGGAGATCCTAAGTCATGACTAATGGACCAACAAGGCGCACTTCGGAGTCAGGAGATCCAAAAGGTTATTATGACCATGGGAAAAAAGGACCCCCGAGTCATCTCAGAGATCCAAAAGGTTATTATGAAATTGGCGTTGGCTAAACGTTCTACCTTTTGGGTTTTTTGGCTGGAATCTGGCGATGTAAATCTGGATAAAATTGTTATTTTCTGTCGTTTAAATTGCATTTTTGAAATCATAAATGGATTCAACGTGTTGAAAAACCCTTGAGACACTTGAATTATACAAACTTAGCCATTCAAATCTGCAGATCCAACTATTCCTCATCAGATTTCGGGAAAAATCAAATGGAAAAAGTTACCGAAAAACAGCAAAAAGATAGAACGTTTAGACTAGCTTTATGGAATTTATGAGGAAGGCAAAACATGACCCACAGGCCACGAGTTATCTCAGGAGTCAAGTGCCCGGACCCCAAAGGAGATCCAAATGGTTATGATGAAGGCAAAAAAGGATCCACGAATCATATCAGGTGACGTGGTTGCTTCTGAATTTTAGAATTCGAAAAAAGCCGGATCTGTTAGATTGGTGGTCGTTGCCTATACGTCATCTGAAAACTGAGGATTTATGAGTGCGTTGACGATGGGCTTGTCGGCTTGGGATATGGGGCACTATCGCCGCATAACGCGTTCCCGCACACCAAACCCCTGTTCTGTCTACCGACAACCAGCCTCTTTTTGGAGCCATCTGTCTTACGTGGATGCCACCCTCCATTCAGTCACAATCCCTCAGAGAAGACATGATCAACTTTCAAGAAGCCGATATGAAAAAGAAAGAAAGACAGAAACCCTAAGAGAATAAGCTGAGTAGACGTACCTGGGACCACGGAGAGAGATTTCAGTCTCAAATATGTAGCTGACGTGACGTATCACATAAGAAAAATCCAATAACTAATTAATTATTATGTTAATAAATAAATTATAAAAAAAAAAGTCATATATGAAATTCAAACACAGCTGTCACTTCCTAGATACTATCCCTCCACAAATTTCTTGAAGTAATTATTATGTTAATAAATAAATTATAAAAACTCATATATGAAATTCAAACACAACTGTCACTTCCTAGATACTATACCTCCACAAATTTCTTGAAGTAATTATTATGTTAATAAATAAATTATAAAAAACTCATATATGAAATTCAAACACAGCTGTCACTTCCTAGATACTATCCCTCCACAAATTTCTTGAAGTAGCCACCTAAAAGATTCTAGTACTTACTTTTTTGATAACATTGTTTTCTTTTCTGGAAGCCATCACTTCTTTGACATTCCTTTTTTATGAAACATTTTGTGGATATTAATATGAGTGACTCTTTTTTTAACTTTTTATAATTATGTAAGTCTTCAATTCCCAGATATCTAGTGTTGTAGTGTTGTATATGTTCTCATTTTAATAATAATAACTAGCATACTTCCTAAGTCGAGAATGAGAATGCCAAAGTAATAAAGTCGAAGTATTAAAGGCAAGTGTACATATTATATAGGTAAATAGTTCCTTTTTTTTTAAAACACGCAAAGCATCTTGGTATGGTAATGGAATAAGTATATGTTTTTTGAAATATCTTGAATCAATAAAATACAATGTGAAAGTGTGTTGTAAATATGTAAATATATTAAAAAACAGGTTGTAGTTGAAGATCAATAAAAACATTGTAAGAAACAAGAGGAATACATGTCATATGAAAGACAAAAAAATATTTAACATACCAGATAGTTATGGATTACATTCATTGATTCGAGAAGAGTAAGAAAGGGTTAAACTGACAAAGCATCTAACCATGCTTCTTCTTTCTTTCTAAGTGCAACATATGCATTATTTTGCATTTTTGCATAACTTTCAAAAGAGAAAAAGGGTGAGATGTGCAACCCTGCTAATGATTTGACGCGTGATATTGTTGTAAAGGTTAAGCATTTCCATTCAACCTTTTCGATGTTTATGGTTGCCTTGGATAATGTTAAGCCTTGGGATTTATGTATAGTCAAGACACATGCCATTTTGAGCGGGATTTGTTTCTTGGTGCTACATTTTATGGGTGGTATTGACACTTGTTTGGGGTTGATATGGTCCCATGGTGGACCGATAAATGTATCAAACTCCACAACAATATACTTTGGAAAGTTTGGAGGGTCGACTACTTGTATGTAAGCAATTTGGGTGACCATTCATAGTGTTCCTAGCTTCTCATGACACAATTCTTTATTTCTTGCATAGTCTCTTTTTGTTGTGTTTGTCGAGATCATGTTACCCCATCTTCCCTATCATCTTAAAATTTGTATGGAGAATCTATAAAATGTGTATGTATACATTTCTCTTTTTCTCTTCAAATCAAATTATTGTACTCCCAAATCTTTTAGTTTTAATTTTCTTTAAATTTTAAACTTAAATCTATTTATTTTTTATAAAAATAAAAGGAAAAAGGAAAAAACTATGACATGGTATTAATCAAAATTATGAGAATGGTTACATGAAGATAGAGTCCCTGAGGGAGAGATATGTTATATGTACATTAGAAAGCTACATTACCTATGTATGTTATTAAAAGAGACATCTAAAGTAAAAACTATAATTTCAAAGGAACATCTAATTATCAACATGCGATTTAGTTAATTATAAAGCATCATAACTTAAGTTCATAACATGATTTTTTTTTCTCTATCAACATGTAATTTAGTTAATTATAAATTATTATAACTTAGGCTCATAATAGGATTTTTTTACAACGTAGCATAAATTAAATTTATAATATAAAGTTTTGTAAACAAAATTTTTAAGCACAAAATATGACCATTAATTAAGGGTGATGTTATAAAGTTTTGTAGACAAAATTTTTAAGTACAAAATATGACCATTAATGAAGGGTGGTGTAATAGATACATTGTAATGATCTAAAATTTGTAAGTACAAAATATGACCATTAATGAAGGGTGGTGTAATAGATACATTATAATGATCATTCCTTAGTTTAATGAAGGGTGGTGTAATAGATACATTATAATGATCCTTCCTTAATTGTTTTTGTTGTAAAAAAGTATATTATAGATTATGTGATAAAATAAAATCATGATTATTTAATAATTAATTATATTATTAATAAAAGAAAAATTAATCGATAAAACTTAAGATGATAAAATTTGGATATTTTTAGAATATAAAAAAAATATTTTTTTATTTTATTTTCAATATTTTTAATAATAAAAAAATAAAAATAACAAATCTTAATATCACAAAATTATAAAATAAATAAAACCAAATTATAATTAAGTAATATGTCACAAAACATTAAATTATTTCATTACACATTAATAACGAAATGTTGGAAATTATCTAACACTTTTACTAAATCTCATACTTTTGAATGTATTAAAGATAAATTTTGTCACCTATTAAATTGTGTTTTTGAATTATTTTTTTTTGATTTGTTGTGAATAGTATAGCCTATTATATATAGAAATAAGGATATATGTTATTAAAAGTTATGTTTTTGAAATTTAATTTTTTTGAGTTGGTGTGAGTAGTATAGCTTATTATATATAGAAATAATGATATATGTTATTAAAAGTTTTTGATACATTGAAGGTAGATTTAGTTATGATTATATAAGATATTGGTCATGATATGATTAGATTTAGTCATTTGATATGGTGTGGTTTGGTTTTCTTTGAATAAGGATGCTCATGATGACTGTTGACAACTAAGTTATAATAATTTTTGCCACCTTTGAAGAATAATTTATTTTTTCCTTTTTATAATATAAAATGAATTAAAAATAGTTTCTTGGGTTGTAGTTTTATAAACTATCTAATCTTGCAATAAGTTTTTTTTTTAAGTTGTCATAATTGGGGGGTATAAAATGTTAAGAACACTTATATATCTAGAACTCTGATTGAATTTTTGACGAGTCAATTTAAAATTGGGAAAAACTCCTAAAGACATAATTCCGGTCAATTTAAAATTGAGAAAAACTCCTAAAGACATAATTCTACTATGCATGGGCCTTGGCTCATGGTAGAAGTATGCCCATGCCTAAAGTTAGAAAAAAGATCCATTTTCTATGAGATTAACTTATTCTATGATTCAGTAGTTGAGATGAAGTATCACCATGAGAACAACCCAAGTTCAAATCTCCAAATACAATAAACTTTGATTTTATTTTTTAAAATGTTAAACTTTGATTTTTTTTTAAAATGTTATATATTTCATTTAATGTCCTACTAAAATAAATAAATTGGCATATAAAAAACTCAAACATGGTTATAATTGTATTACTAATTGATGAATATATCTACAAATTTTAGATAAATTTTAAATAACATTTTGTGGTTGACACATTATCTTTATTTTTAGTTGGTAATGATATATTATATTTGTCTCTAATAAATGCTTTAATGCAATAGGTATATGTAGTAAAAAGTGAANATGAATATATCTACAAATTTTAGATAAATTTTAAATAACATTTTGTGGTTGACACATTATCTTTATTTTTAGTTGGTAATGATATATTATATTTGTCTCTAATAAATGCTTTAATGCAATAGGTATATGTAGTAAAAAGTGAATTTCTAAAGTAATTATACAACAATTAACACTTGTAATAGTGTATTATTTATGGATAAGTACTAAAAGAAATGATACGTGACAACACAATAATCCAAGAGTACATTTGGCAATGAAAACAAGTCGGTTTTAAGTTTAAAATTGAGTTCTATGTACACATTTTCATTGAAAATAAATAAATGTACAAATTCACTTGGAAAAATGTAAAGTAACATAAAAAACAATAAATATTGTAATGAGAAAATCAAAAATCAATTTATCATAAGTTTAGTAGTGAAATATAATATTAAAGAATATTTAAAATATCTCCCCAAAATGTAAAATTTGTGAAACTAATAAAACAAGGTTGCATGGCAGCGTATACCTGCCGCTATGCAAGTATAATAAAATAAAATAATAGTTGTATTGAATCCACCGCATGCGTCGAGATGAATAACAAATTCATTTGTTGAATATGGCAGGCAAGCGTCATCTCATTAAAGGATGTTGAAGATCCTTCCGTAGTCGCAGTCGTTGAAGATCCTTACGCAGCCGCGGCAATAAGAGATGCGTTTGAACAACCGATCACAATTTAGAAAAATGTTTTAAAATAATTAAAAATAAATAAAAATCAAATATAACATATCCAATACTATATACCATGGCAAGCGGCAGGTATAATAACCAATATCCCTTCACATTATTTTGAATGATCTAAAAAAATCGAATTTCATAAAACAT
>SNQJ01S0083778.1:33046-44476 GCA_010110895.2 Picea sitchensis
ACAACAAAGGAACTCGCGATTCCCCGAACCCCGATAGCGGGAGGTGACACCACCAGTACGAACCCACGTACCTCGGGATATCGGAGTTCGGGACTTCGAGGATTTCAATACCGTGAACCACTGGTATCGTGGATTCGCGATCCGCGAAATCCCGATGGCGACGTGGAAGCTCGAGCCCCAGGCGTTAATGGGATACATGTGGCGCCATAGCGTCAGATCGGGATTTCGGCGCTCGGAGGTTTGTGGGAGGAGTGAACAACGACACTTAAATCACTGATTTTCCGACCGGGAAATTCCCGACAGAGATGGAAGCGTTGACCCTTGACCATCGGGGTTCGGGACTTGGAAGGTCCTGTGCATGGTGCAACAGGGCTCGCGAACTCCTGACCGGTGATTTCCCGATTTCCACAAGCATGTGGGTCCAAGTCATTAAACATCGCGAGTGGTGAAATCCCGACGGAAGAAGTTCTGAAGGCCGACGATGATTGATGTTATTGTCTCAGTTAGGAATTAATTTGCTTATGATTAAAAATGATGTTTAGAAATTTTAGGTTGTTACAGGATTTTCCATTTCTTTACCTATCCTGACCAAGAAATTATCACTCTTTACCATCCATCACCCTCCTTGTTCATTCAAAACCCTCCCTTATTCCATGTGACCCATGGAATCATCCTCCAAAACCTTGTTGAAGCAATAAAATGATACAATTTTTTCTACAAAACACATTATTGTTGTTACACAAGAAACAATAGTAACAAAAATCACTATTGTTTCAACACAACAACCAAAAATAAAATCTCTTGTTTCTATCACACTAGAACCAACAAGAGAAGCACAAGAAGCCATTGTTGTTACTCCACAAGAACCAACAATAGACAAAGAAATGACTGACATGAACAAACCCATCAAACAATTGGAAGAAAGGAATGTGTTTCCCCACAAGAACCTATAATAGAAGAAGATATTATAGAAGCCATTACTATATAAGAATATAGAGGTATGGGATTCATTTATGTTGGATCACATTTTCAAAAGTGTTGGTTGTTGAGATTTATTGGAGACCACATGGATTAGCATTATCTTTATCATATTTTGGGTAGTAGCATAAGAAAATTGATGAAAACAATCTATATACACATGGTAATTTATCATAATTTGTACATTTGGTATCACCTACATGGGAACTTACTTCACATATAGGTAGATTTTGTTTCACATTTGCCTGTATATTTGATGACTACATGTTTTAGCATATTTTGATGTTTTAGGTTCTCACTGTTAATTTGTTATGGGTTTTATGCTTGTCACAAATGGGTTGTGTTAGTTATTGATATCATCATTAATCTTTTCATATTATACAATGGCAATGACTGAGAGGGTCTTTTGAAACTATTAATAATTATGGTTTGCAGGCTCTTCAAAGTTTTTTTTCATTGACTTTCAAACCATTCATTGTCCACATTATAAGATTGGTTTCATCATTTCCATTATTTTTCAAACATTATGGGCACTCACCTACAAATATCCAACAATATATTCATCCCTGTGAGTTGCACACTCATGATCAACAAGGATGCCACCATAGCCATTGCATGATTTGTCAAGATACATCCTTATCCCTATATATTTGTTTTTTAGTGCAACATGAGGACATGATGCATAATTAGTTTGGGGGGCATGGTTGATGTGATAATATTGAAATATTCAAGAAATGGTTTATGTGATAACAATAAAATATTCAATACACAAGCAAGTAAAATGGATATATGGAAATTATTGTCACTATCTTTTCAGAGACTTGATTTCTAAAGAGTTTCATCAATTGATGAGTTTTTTATACTTGTTTTGTTCTTAAAGAAAGTGTAGGAATTAAATTGAGGATGCCTTAAAAACTAAAAATTGGGTATCTCGATATTCGTGATGTGGGTATATCCAATTATTTGTGAGGAGAATCCATGGAATGGTAAAACGTTGCTCGCAAAATTTCACTGAAACCCAGCTTGTATTTTGTGAGAAAATGATTTTAAAAGTTTTCTCTAACTTAATGCAAATAATTTCTTACTGAAACTCATTTTGTTGCAACTTGTTGCAACTCGGTAAAACTCAATGTTTGATAGAAACTCATCTTCTATAAATCATCCACTTCAACTCATCATTTTTCAAAACTTATCTGCTCGATATAACTGCATTAGAATTTCTAAGGATCACTTGAAGGATACATTTGAAACATACACCATGGTAGAAGCATAAAATCCCCAAGGCAACATTATTGTTTCCACATAAGAACCAATGTTGGATATGAAAGGGAATGAAATCAACATTGCTACACAAGAACCAGTGTTGGTTCTCATAATAAGAAATTCACATTGTTACACAAGAACCAACAATGAATTCAAAAGTTGCTCCATAAGAACTTGTTGTTGACATGGAGGAAATGATCAAGCACAAAAGGTAAAATCCATTAAGTGGAAAAATAACAACAAAATATTTCAAGGTAACTGACAAGTGTATTGAAAAAGTGGAAGTTGTTACAACTTGGTTGGGGGTTGCATGAGGAAATGCAACATATACAGTTTTGGGGAGATGTTGAGCCCTGGAATTGTTATCCTTTTTACATCCTCTTCCCCTATTTTGATCCGTTCTTACTTACCTATAACCTTGTATTAATTCTTATTAATCATTTTTAGTGATTATATGTGGAATATAGAATCAATGTGTTTTCCATTGAATTTATTTACTAAATCATATGAATTATGGTTAAACATTAGAGAAATAACATATTTGCATTTATATTGGATTTAATTTGCAAAGATGATGTGTTAGACAGGTTGTTGTGGAGGATGTGATATCGAAGTATTTTGGTTGTCATTGTTGCAACTCAATTGTTGTAGTTCCCACGCTATTGTTCCAACTCTTTCCTTGATGAAATATATCTTGATGCGACTCCGTTCAACTCCTTATTGCAGTTGTTGCAAACATTTCCTTGATGAAATATGTCTTGCGGAAACTTGATGCAACTTGTTGCAACTCACTGCATGTTCTTACAATAGTTGTTTCAACTCCTCAGTGAACTATTCTATGCTACAACTCCCTGCAACTGCTTACAATAGTTTTTGCAACTCTTTCCTTAATGAAATCTATTTTGTTGCAACTCGTTGCACCTCTTTACAACCATTGTTGTAACTCATGAGGGAACTATTATGTGATGTAACTCACTAGATAACTATTCTGCACTACAACTTATGCTGTTGCAACTCCACCTTTGTTTCAACTCATCAAAGGAATCTTAAGCCATCGAAACTATGAGTCATTGGAACCATGAGCCACATTAATCCAAGTATCCACTCAAACAATCAATGGATATTCCATGAATTTAGTATTACAATTATATGTGGAAGATAATAAATGATGAAATATATTGTTCCAATTACATTTGGGAAGTTATTTCTCATAATTAATGCTAAACCCGAAATAAAGGCATGCAAATTAGACAATTATTTTCTTACGTATATTCAAGAGTGATGGAAATGAATTTGAAAATTCTACGACATGGGTTTTGTGCATAACATGCCCAACTAGATGACAGATTCATGGTTTTCCCTAAAAATGTGCACGATGGAAGGTACATGTAGTTCTTTGAAGGAAACTTGCCTAGATTTAATAGTGTGATCGGATTCTAAACTTTCCAAATGAAGCATCCACTTCAGAAACAAAGATTTAGTCACTGATCCACATTCCTCCTTTATCAGCAAGCTAACATACCACAACCAATTGTTTCTTAAACAATAATTGGTTGTGTAACTTTCACATTCAAGTAATTTTGTAACAATTTATTTCCTTGAATTGCATGTGTAAAAAGATCTATTTGCCTCTGCAAAACGAGGGACTCTTGGAGAAATTGTCCATACTATGATGGAAGAAATCATATTTCCTTGAGATCTTGTGTTAATGTAGATTATATCTTTGAGATTTTATATTATGTGTAATTGTTTCATTTTTTATTCTCTCATTTCCTTAGAGCATGGTATGAGTTTCAATTAATTTTCTTATGTTGTAGATCAGTGGAAATGATTTGTTTTATGACCACATGGAAATTAGGGGATACATACTTTAGTTCAATTTATTTATTTAGGAAAGTGTGTGAAAAAATTCTTTCCAACAATTTTTTTTTGTCAATTAGATTAAATTTACTTTCTTCAAACCTACAAGAGTGATCTATATTAGATTTCCTTGTGTGTTGTGTGCTTCTAGAAAATGCCTGCAAGTGGTTGAGAGAAGAGGACTAGATAAATCCACCACTTACCAATCTCAGTAAGTGGTTTAGAGAAAGGAAATAAGGATCCCACCACTTTCTGAGTGATTTACTTTATTTTCAGTGTCCTTTCCATTTCAACAAGTGTGGTTTATTTTATCTATGCAAGCGTTCTTTCAATTTCATCAAATGTGTTTTATTTCATTTTTGTTAGACTCCTGAAAGTTAGGATTTAACTTTTGGTAAATTTATTTCCAATAGATAGATATATCTTCCCGATATGTCATGGGGTTTGTAAAATAGAGTAGATTGTTTCATTGATGCTTGTCATGTGGTGTGATTTACTTTTCTAAAGTGTGTTATTATTTTCTTCCTTTTGTGTTGATTTCATTCCATGTCTTCAAGACTGGTTTGAATTACATTACTGTAATGCATGTTAAATAACCAATGTTAGAAGGGAAACTATAGCCTTCATAGACTTTGCATCATAACTTTGAAACAAACAGACATACCCTGGACTGATAATTAATGGCTTGGAATTTTATTGTTTTCATAACAAATTAATTTTCTTGACACCATCTCTGAGTTAACTCAAACATGTTTCCCCCTCATGGAGTAATAGTCAACTATTTTTAACCTAGTTGTTCCATCTATTTCCTGCATATAATAAATGAATTTTTTTTTGTCTCTTACATATTTCCATCAAAAGAAGACAATTGGCAAGTCAAACTATTTCTCAATAATTAAGAATATAACATTTAAATGTCTTAGTAATGCTAAGTACAAATTTCCATAAATCAAAATTATTTGAATAAAAGTTTTTAATACTTGAGGATATCATAGAAGTGATATATGCATGTGAAAAACTCCTTTATTTTTAATCCTTTCTCAATGCTTAAGAGATTCAAGGTTTAGATGAAACTAGTCTATATATACACGGGAAAAAATCCTTCATTTTTAATCCTTTCTCAATACCCAAGAGATTCAAGGTTAGATTCAAGGTTTAGATCAAAATATTCTATAATGGAATCTAATTCTATATAAGTGCATTATTGATTAAGATTCACACACACACACACACACACACACACACACACACACACACACACACACACATATATATATATATATGTTCTAGATTTCATTCTAGAAAAAAAAATAACAATAATCTAGATTGGAACCTAAAAACAAATAGTCTACCAATCTATAATAATAATTCTTGTTCGTGATAGATAAAAGGAAATTGAAAGGAAAATTGATAAGTTTGGATTTGAACTTGTGACCTCTTAAGAGGAAACATATGTTCTTAACCATTACACACACACACACACACACACAGATATATATATTGAGTGGATAACAATATCTTTGAAGGGTAGAGAGGGATAAAATATTTAGAGTTGTAAACATTTTTTAGAGTGCTAAGCTTGAGAAAAAGTTAAAGATTTACATCTTTAGAGATTGGATCCCTTTGGAAGCTTCATAGATATATAGTTCAATGGATCTCTAATAGTAAATTAATACAGTGATAATTGTAATTTTGCAACAAATTTGTGAAATAAAATATAGTAAAAAACATCTTCACTATAAAAATGATAATTATTATAAATATTTTTTTATTCATTAAAAAAAAATTATTTTATAAACACAAAAAAATATTGATAAAAAATACTTCATCCCAATCATTCCACTTAAAATACATTATCAACAGGAAATCTTATCTTATTTCATAAAATCAAATACAAAGAAAACCAAAACATCATCCATTATTGTATGTAGTAGATAAATAGATAGGATAAATATACTTATGGATTATGTATGCCTTTAGGGAAGACGATCGGGACGTGGTGGGGGAAAACCACAACCATTGTTGGTACACTATGAGGGGCCAAAAGGCAAAAACCAGGGCCATCATTGGTACACTTAAAGGATGAAAGATAGCATGGATCCTCTCATATTCATTGGTTTCATTTCTTTCTGATGCAGGAGCATCACTGTCAAATAAAATAAAACGAGGATGTGGGAGAAAAATGGCACTTAAACATATTGAAAAAAATTGAACTGACAATTAACTAGATTAGAAGTAGGTGCAGATACATTTTGGAATTCTCGTTAATTAATTTTGGCTGTGTAAAACTGGGCCACCATTTGAAATGAAAGAATCAATGTAAATCATTACATGACTGTAATTTATTATAGGTGTAGGATAAATGCCCACATTAGTCATTAGATTGTATCAAGTCGGTAGAGTAGGTAATCGCCTGAGCAAAGAAGAATTAATAATATTTAGGTAGGAGGAAGGAGAGAAAAAAAGGGCTGGGTCTTTAGAGAAATTTTCAGTCTGTAATTGCAGGAGATAGCAATTGTACTTATGTTTTCTCTTTGAAATTGAATAGAACAGAGAAAATTGGCCCATATACACAGTGTGATATTTGTTATGGCTTGACTGTGTTGTTATGCAGTTTGACTGCGTTGTTATGCGTTGTGAATGAATGATGTTCATAGTGTAGGAATGAATAATTGAATGTGTTAAATTATTTCTCTTCTCTAAGGTTATGCAAGGCGTGCATGTAGAGCGCAAGAACTGTGCGTGAGGAAGTATGTTTTGACTTAAAATATTAGAAGAGATAGCAAAGAGATTTCATATACAGAGTGTGCATATTGAGCACAAGGAGTGCACACAAGAACAAACTTGTATTAAAGTTTGAATGCTCTAGAGGTTGAGTGCAGATTATGCTAGGAGGGCATCAAGAAGTCTTTTGACAAAGTCATAGAATGCAAGTGTGCGAAGGGATGAGGTCAAGTTCCATTGATAAATCTCAAGAGGAATAGTGGCTTTAACTGATGCAGGAGCATCCGCACCTCATCAAGCGAGCCGCACGAGGAGAAGGAAAGAGCAGCTGGGCAGCACTAGCGCCAATTTTGAAACACCTTAATATGAAGCACCAAACATTAATACGTTGATGTGATGAAGCACACTTGTATATTGTAACGGACCTTGAGCGGATAAGCTCTCGTCCTTAGGTAGTTGAGACATTTATTAGATTTAATGTAGGTAGATAAAATAGTTAAGTCTAGATTAGACAGTTTTACTTTCGAGAGGGAAAACGAAATATAGGCACCCTCCTTTGTATTATTGTAATTCAATTAGCATTAGCATTATTATCATCATCAAGAGCAAGCAGCACAGAGCAGAGAGCTTGTGGAGAGCACCCATGTACAGGTTGAATTAATAGAAGAAAGACTTTGATTCAACTCCATGGATGTGTTTGATCTCTGTGTGTTGTTGATATTATGTTGTTGCATATTGGCTTCTTTTTATGCCTATCTTCTATATGCTGCGTATGTGATTGCATATCAGGTTCGAAATCTGAGAGAATGAGGAAATGAGTTTCAATTGTTTCTCTGCTTAAGCCAGGAGATTACGTGTGGTAAAGACGGACACAAAGCCGTTGACTGTCGAGACAGACAGATGGACAGAGGAAAAGCCCACATCACTGAGGCGTAGAGGCGTGATGAGGAGGATGAAGACACTGGAAGTGGGAAGTCGCTGACGGTGCACAAAGTTCTCTTGAAGCCTGAGAAAGAGGTGGAGAACACAGCTCAAAGATGTCGACTGTTTAGGACCACATGCAAGACCAAGGGATGGAAATGCAAGGTCATAGTGGACAGCGGAAACACTGATAATCTCATTTCGATCGAGATGGTGGAGAAATTGGAGTTGAATATGAACAAGCACCCGAGTCCATATAAAGTATCATGGCTACAGAAAGGGCACCAGGTAAGAGTTACAAAACAATGCCTGGTTGAATTTAAAATGGGTGATTATAAAGAAAAAATTCTGTGTGATGTTATACCCATGGATGTCTGTCATGTTTTATTGGGTAGACCATGGCAGTATGATAGGAATGTAGTTCATGACGGGAGAATGAACATATACACCTTAGAGAAGGATGGGAAATCACATACCTTGCTTCCGATAAAGAATAAAGAAGTGAAGTCGTAAGTGAGCAGTATGATACTTCTCATGAGTGGGAAAGAGCTTCTCACGGAGATGGAGAAGAATGGAGATCCACAATTCTTTGTTGTCAGGAAGCCGAGGGTTGTATTGACAAGCACAAGAGTGGATGACTTGCCGGATGAGATTCAGGAACTGCTGGGAGAGTTCGCTGATATCATCGTGGACGAACTACCTCGTTCATTGCCACCGATGCAGAGTGTGAGTCACCACATCGACCTCATACCCGGAGCAAGTTTGCCAAACAAGGCAACGTACAGGCTGACACCTCAGGAGAACGAGGAGGTCAAAAAGTAGGTACAGGATCTGCAGGATAAAGGACTGATCAGAGAAAGCCTTAGTCCGTGTGTCGTTCCAACGGTACTAAGTCCGAAGAAGGATGGAGACTGGAGGATGTGTACAAACTCCAGGGCGATAAATAAGATCACCAACAGGTACCAGTTTCCACTACCAAGAATGGACGACTTGATGGATTGCCTGAGTGGGGAAAATTACTTTTCCAAGATTGATCTCAAGAGCGGATATCATCAGATCCGAATGAGAGAGGGAGATGAGTGGAAAACAACGTTCAAAACAAACGAGGGGTTGTACGAATTGCTGGTCATGCCGTTTGGCTTGACGAATGCGCCAAGCACATTTATGAGGCTGATGAATGAAGTCCTGCGGGAATTCATTGGCAAGTTTGTGGTCGTGTACTTGGACAACATATTAATTTTCAGCAAGACCAGGGCTGAACACTTGAGGCATTTAGCCACGGTGATGAGAAGACTGCAGCAAGAGAAGCTGCTGATTAATTTGAAGAAGTGTTCTTTCATGCAGACAAAGCTCATATACTTGGGTTTTTTGATATCGGGGAATGAATTGAAGATGGATCCTGAGAAGGTGGAAGTGATCAGGAATTGGCCATCGCCGAGAAATGTTTTTGAGGTAAGGAGCTTTCATGGTTTAGCTAGATTCTACAGAAAATTTATTCGGAATTTTAGTGGAATCAGTGCAGCAATGATGGACACCGTAAAGAAGCGGCATAAAAATTTTCAGTGGACAGCAGACGCTGAAAAGAGCTTCAATCTGTTGAAGCGGAAGATAACAGAGCAACCGATTCTGGTGTTGCCTGATTTTCAGAAAACATTTCAGGTGAAGTGTGATGCCAGTGGGTATGTTGTTGGAGGGGTCTTGAGTCAGGACGACAGACCTGTGGCATATTACAGCGAGAAGATGGATGATGCCAAGCTAAAATACTCCACGTATGATAAATAATTCTATGCCATCATACATGCATTGAAGAAGTGGAGGCATTATTTGATACCCAAAGAATTCGTTTTGTACAGCGATAATCACGCATTGCAGTTCGTGAGTCAACAAGAAAAGTTGAATCAGAAGCATGTGAAATGTGTAGAGTACATGCAGAATTTCACATTCGTGATCAAGCACATTTCGGGGACTGCAAACAAAGTAGCCGATGCTTTGAGCAGGAAATGCTTGTTGCTGTAGGAATTCAGGGTCAAAACCTTGGGTTTTGAAAACCTCAAAGATATGTATGCAGGTGATGCAGATTTTGGGGAAGCATACGAAGCAGCCGAGGACCCAGTTCTCAGGGATCGGAGTCCGTGGACGGAATATATGATCCAGGAAGGATTGTTTTTCAGGGGCAATCAATTGTGCATACCGAATTGTTCCATGAGGGAGAATTTGGTGCGAGAGAAGCACAGTGGAGGCTTAGCAGGTCATTTTGGGCATGATAAGACATTCGCCAAGCTGAGCGAATCATATTATTGGCCAGGAATGCGAGCAGATGTTAAACGGTTTGTTGATAGGTGTCGGATATGTCAACATGCGAAGGGCCGAAAGCAGAACACAGGGTTTTATCATTCGTTGCCTATACCTGAAAGGCCATGGGAAGCCATTAGCATGGAATTTGTGTTGGGTTTGCCGAAGACACAGAGAGGAGTCGATTCCATCTTCGTGGTGGTGGATAGGTTCTCGAAGATGGCGCATTTCATTCCGTGTCATAAGACCAGCGATGCGACCCACATCGCAAATTTATTTTTCAAAGAAATCGTGCGACTGCATGGACTGCCGAGAAGCATAGTCTCGGATCGCGATACGAAATTCATAGGTCACTTTTGGAGGACACTATGGAAGAATCTAGGGACTGACCTGGCCTTCAGTTCTGCTTACCATCCGCAAACAGATGGGAAGACGGAAGTGGTCAATAGAAGCATGGGGGATCTATTGAGAAGCCTGGTGACGGAGCACCACACCAGCTGGGATCAGATCCTACCACAGGCAGAATTCACGTACAATGATTCGGTGAATCGGAGTACAGGAAAGAGCTCGTTCCAAATTTTGTATGGGAAACAGCCAAGGGGAGTTTCTGAGCTCAGGGAGCCAGAACAGGCTAAAACTAGCAGCGCGAGTGTAGAAAGATTCGCAGACGCGATGCGGGAACTTCACGCAGAAGTGAAGCAGCGATTGCAGAGGTCCAATCAGGAATGTAAGCGCAGAGCCGACCAGAGGAAGAGACAAATTCAGTTTGAAGTTGGGGACGTGGTTCTGGCACACTTGAGAAAGGAAAGGTTCCCAAGGGGAACATATAACAAGCTCAAGATGAAGAAGATCGGACCATGCAGAATCCTGAAGAAATTCGGGGAGAACGCATATGAGCTTGAGTTTCCAGAGGGCATCGGGATATCTCCGATTTTCAATGTTTTGGATTTCTACCCCTACAGGGCTGATGAAGCAGACACTGGAACTGAGAAACCAGTGGTTCAGTGGCAGAAGCAGATGCCGATAGCTGAAAAGCCGCAGATGGAATGTATACTGGATAAGAGAGTAGGCAGGAAGACCAGGAGAAAGCAGTTTTTTGAATACCTGGTGAAGTCGAAGAATCACCCAGTGGAGGATGCAAGCTGGGAGACAGAGATAGTGATCCAGAAGCATGGTCACACCGTGCAGGAGCTCATGGACAGGATCCCATGAAATCTTTTGAGCCGAGGAGTATGATGCAGGAGAATCCACACCTCATCAAGAGAGCCGCACGAGGAGAAGGAAAGAGCAGCTGGGCAGCACTAGCGCCAATTTTGAAACACCTTAATATGAAGCGCCAAACATTAATACGTTGATGTGATGAAGCGCACTTGTATATTGTAACGGACCTTG
>SNQJ01S0083778.1:57557-67826 GCA_010110895.2 Picea sitchensis
CTCCTCGAAAAGTTCCCAAGATACTGTGTCTGGGGTAAGGTGCAGTTGTCTTTCCAAGTTGCCCCACTAGTTCAAGGTGCTATATCTTAACTGGAAAATTGCGATCTTGGCCTTTGAATTGGACGCATAGTCCCTTAAGGCAAAACACCTTGTCATGCCTTCCAACCATGCTTCCACGCATTCACTGGCAAGAACTTTGGCAAACTCTGGAAGTTTGATCTTCTGCAACTCTCGTGTGATGTATTCAAGTGGAAATTCTCCGCTTGAGTTCCTTGATGCTTCTGGATTACCCGTCCCAGATAGTGGGAGTTCCACTTCATTCCCTTCTAGTTGGCGCCCCTTTAAAGTCTCGTTAATGGCTTCCAACGAGCGCAGTATGAGGGCTAGTTCGAGCGATGGTGGTGGTGGTGCTGGTGGTGTCGGTGGTGTTGATGGTGTGGGTGGCGTCGGTGGTGCCTATGATGATGCTCCCCTGCCTCGACCCCTTCGAGTCCTGACCATCTTGTATGACTTAACCTGCATCACCCCAAAGTTATCAGGGTGAGTTCCAGGACGTTTCGAATTGGTGTTACTTAACTTAGAAACAAGGTTAGGTGTAAGTTTTCTTTACTTGTCTGTAAACAGACATTACTCCATCAGGGGAATTGGCTCAGTTTGGGTTAGGATTAAGCGTCTAAGCTTGGTTAACATCGAATTTTAAGGTAGATTAACCTTACACTCAAATAAAATAATTAGTTTTAAAATTATTATTACACTAATTTAACCCAAATAAATTTTACTTTAATTTTATACTAACTTAACCTTATTTATATATAAATTATTTATACTTAATTATTTAATTTATTTCAAATTATTCTTAACAATTTAAAATATATATAAAATAATTTAAACATACACATAGAATTCGGGCACACATGGTTTCCACGTGCTCGTCTGGCTTCCTCAAGCTCTTTCGTATCTAACTCCCAAATTCTACACCTATCAGCTCTTCGAATCCCTACACATCCTTCCCACTCACTGAGACCCTCCTTGCATCATTCTTTCTCTTCCATAGATCTGTCTTCGCTTTGTCCGGAGGCTTCCTGTATTTCCCTTGCCATGGCTCACATCCTCACCATTGTTCTGAGCACTTTGCTTGCGTTGGTTATTGCTGTATATGCTCCAGTTCATTTTGTAGAAACAGAGTATATTGATGTGGCCACTGACAAGATCCAGGACCTGGAGTCCAGTCTCCTTGAAACATTGGGAACCAAGCCCCTGTCTGTACACTTTGTGGAGCTCGTCCTCAGCTATGGTAAGAGGTATGATTCAGTCTGCATGTTGTGCACAGTTCCAGTACCTTCATGAAGAACACGGGGTTATTCGAATTAAGAAATTGCATAATCCTTCCTTACGCTGTGGTAATGAATGGTGATTTCCTCTTTCAAAATAGATTGATTTGCTTGTAATTCTATCCCTGTATAGATTTTGGTATTTTTCCTTCAATTTATTTCATTTATATTAATAAATTTATTCGTCTATGCATATGCATGTAGTTAGATGCATATACATTGTCTTCTGTATTGCTCACGGCCCTTTGCTCCTAACTATAAAATTCCCCACTTAAATTTTGGGTTTCGGGGTTTCCTTATGCCCGATACCAAGAGTTTCCTGTCCTCACGGACTCCCGATCTCCGATATGGCACTTTATGTGCTACCCCTCCAGGCTAGACATCCCCCTCATATGACCGTCGTTCCATGTGACCCCGGCCCTATCCTACATCAGAGTTTTGGGGTTCCAAATGTCGAACCACACAAGTCCTTAAGGCTCGCGATTCTCCGATCCCCGATATGCTCCTAACGCCTTAGCCCCTTAAGCTATGTTTGTTATCCTCACGACCTCACCTTATGACCACAGTGTTATCCCTTATCGGGATTTCGTAAATCACACTATCGATTTGCATGAATCCCATGCCTACGGGATTCCCGATATCTCGATGCGCCTCTTCAGAATTTAGCCCCTCCTGGCTATGTTCTGGGCCCATACGACCCTTTCCCATGTGACCACGTCATACTCTATGTCAAGATTCGCGATGTGATCAAGTCCTAATTAAACATTCATTAATTAATTCTTTTGATGAAGGGATAAGAGTTAAGTTAATTACGTCGGGCTTTCGGGGTTCGCGATTTCGTCGTGTATGGACACCTTGTCCAGAAAACTCGCAATATCCCGACCCGCGATGCAATCTACCACCTGTCCACTATTGACCCTTCCGTGGGCCCCATTTTCCCTTGGCCCATCGGGAAATCACGTTTCACAATTTCGCAACTCTTGTTGCTATGTTCCTGGGACTCTCGATATCCCGATTCCCGATGAAGCCCTCCTGTGGAGCTTTTGTCGATGGCGCTAGATGATTGCCACACGTCTCTTCAACGGACGATCCTGATTACATTGGTATTTCTAGACTTTCAATGTCCTGTTTCCTTCGACCTCAGGAATGTCGATTTCCTGATTCTCCGACTCTTCCTGGATCCTTGACGTGCGTCCTCGAAATGAACGGCTCAGATCTCGTCGGGGTTCCTTTCTTTTATCGGGATTTTTTTTATCGGGAAATCGACACTTACGCCGTCGTGATCCACTGTCCTCATGGATCCCCGACTCCCGATCCCCGATTCCACTTGGCATTGACCCCTGCGAGAGTTGACCTTTTGACTCCTGTCCTCCCTCGGTGTATCGGAGTTCGCGAGTTCGCGAGTCCAAAACCTATGAGTTCCGGGACTTTCAATTCCCCGATCTACGACTCTGCGGGATATCCTGACACGTGTCCCTGCTGTTTGGATGTCTCTGATCCTATCGAGAAATCGCGGATCGCAATTTCAACATGCATGAGTCTCTAGTCTCCGAAAACCCTGATTTTTCGATTCGCGACTCTTCGGGATATCCTGACACGTGTCCCTGCCGAGATCAATGACTAGGATCCATTCTCGAGATTTCGAGAACCACAAGGTCTCAATTCTCTGGCTTAACAAAACCCCGATGACTCTGGTATCCCTATGACTCTTCCGGGACTCCTCTGCACACTAGGACTTAAACCCTGTGCAACTTCTCGAGATCTAACGACTGACGATATTTCGCTCGAGATCTGATGGCTCGGATCCATTCTCCTGCGTACTAGACAACTCTCCTTTGGGATAATGATTAATTGCATGAAACTCTACGCGGTGTAAAAAAAATAAAAAAAATTCTCTCTTGGCACGGTTAAAATTTATATTGGCCTATAGTTCCTGAGATTCTTCAATATTTAAAATTTCATTGAGGCTAATACAGGCAACTAGTTTACACCATTCTCGTGTGGTACAAGTCTTCTAAATTTCCTTTTTCCGACTGCGCATTGGCAGTTCCTCATTTAGGTAAGTTCGAAATGAAATAGGCCTTTTCAAGGTCTTGCAAATGTCCTTTTGCATTTTATTTAGTATAATTCGTGTAGTTATTGGATCTTGCCAACTGCAAGACTTTGATAGAATCTTCCCTCGACATTTTCATCGATTTCAGGTGTCTATTCTACCCGAAACTTCATTGACAAGTATTGCTCAAATAAAATTAAGTTATCATCTTTGTTTTTGTGCTTAATAGCTTTATTCAGGCTGCTCTAAGGGTGGCCATTTTGTGGGAAGTGATCCTTCAAACTATCTGTTTCGCTACTTTAATTTTAAAGGGTGTTCCTTTGAATATTCAGACTAAAACTGTAGTGACCATGCATGATCTAGTTACTGGGTATTGCCTAAAGTAGTTACTTGTGATATATCTATGAGATCATTTGCTTGGATAACTTAGGGGTACTACCTGAGTATATTTTCGAATACTGTATCAGTCATATTGGGTCAAACTGAACGTGTTTTGTTTGTGGTTTAAGCGTGGTTGGAGTCAACACTCAGGGTTTTGGCCCTTAGGCCCATATTTTGAACTAAGACGCTCTGATACCATATGTAACAGCCGAATAATTCTAACAACATTTACTTACATAAGCAATTTATTTCATGAACTGAGATAAAAACTTCATAACATAACAACAATCTTTATAACAGCCACTACAACAACTTAAATTTATCAATGAACAATGCTTTTATTTCATAATGAAATAAATACACAATTTGACAGCTTACCTGGTTCTGATGCTAATTTTTGTTGCCTTGCTGCCTTGTTGTTGCCTTCCTGCTACCTGATACCTGGATCAACACTGCCACAAAAAAGAAATAACTGCCCAAAACTACCATCCTCCCTACCAACTAGGAAAACTACCTAGCTCCAGGATATCTACGGATATCTTGGCCCCCGTGACCAAAACCTCCAACAACTCCGTGCCTCAACTGATCAAAAGCCACAGTCAGAAACTCCCTGCTCAATGCAAATCTCCTCCCTCCAATACCTCCCATCATCCTTCCTTTCCTCCCTTATTCCTCCTTCACCGACTCATGCAGTTACTTCTCCAACCACCCCCCGTCCTCCGTCCTTCGTCCCCCTTCAATGTTTTATCTTCTCGGGATTCATAGGCTATCCCTCTCTGCATATGCAACCATTTTATAACATTTTTCATTGATCACTTAAATTTATTTCTCAGGTCATTAAATGTGATCTGTAGTTAAATTATTACTTAGTTAACCACAATTACTTTCTTTAATTAATTTTACTTTGTAATCTTTAATCATTTATCCAATTAGGGTCGTTACATAATTGAACCTGATATTTTGAAGCATGACAAAACAATGTGGGAGCTCATGGAAAGTAGTCCATGAATATTTTGTCCAGAGGAGTATGATGCAGGAGCATCTTTGTCAAATAAAAGAAAGCAAGGACGTGGAAGAAAAATGACACTTCAACATATTGAAAAAACCTGAACCGACAATTAACTAGCTTGGAAGAGGGTGCAGAGACTTTTTGGAATTCTTGTTAATTAATTTTGGTTGTGTAAAACTAGGCCACCATTTGAAATGAAAGAATCAATGTAAATCCTTACATGACTGTAATGTATTATAGGCATAGGATAAATTCCCACATTAGTCATTAGATTGTATCAAGTCGGTATAGTAGGTAACTACCGTAACAAAGAAGAAGTAATAGTATTTAGGTAGGAGGATGGAGAGCGAAAAAGGCTTGGGTCTTTAGACAAATTTTCATGTTGTAATTGCAGGAGATAGTGATTGTACTTATGTTTTCTCTTTGAAATTGGATAGAACAAAGAAAATTGACCCACATACGCAGTGTGATATTTGTTATGGCTTGATTATGTTGTTATGCGGTTTGACTGTGTTGTTATGCATTGTGAATGAATGATGTTCATAGTGTAGGAATGAATAATTGAACTTGTTCAATTATTTCTCTTATATAAGGTTATGCAAGGCGTGCATGCAGAGAGCAAGAAGTGTGTGTGAAGAAGTTTTTTTCGACTTAAAAGATCAGAGTAGATAGAAAAGAGATTTCATATACAGAGTGTGCATATTGAGAGCAAGATGTGCACAAAAGAACAAACTTGTGTTAAATTTTGAATGATTGGGAGGTTGAGCACAGAGTATGCCAGGAGGGCATTAGGAAGTCTTTTGATAAAGACATAGAACTCAAGTGTGCGAAGGGTCAAGGTCAAGTTCCATTGATAAATCTCAAGAGGAATAGTGGCTTTAATCCTTGAGAAGAAATACTTAGAAAGATTTCTAAGTTTTGAAGATTTGAAGTGTTCAGAGAAGGAACACAAATATTGAAAGCCTAAAGGAGGATTGAGGGTCAAGATTCCCTAGGAAAGAGTAGAAAATTTCTAATCCGTTAGATGTCGCAGAAGCAGTTCACTAGTTAGCGCTAGGACTTATCGAAATTTCTCAAGACCGAAGAAATTGATAGAAGCAGAGTGAAATTCATGAAAACCCGAATGGTGAAATCCTGAAATTATCCGGACTGTTTTTTGAAGGCATACGTGGCAACAGAGCAGCGTTTCACTGACTTGCAGGGTGAAAAAGGTCAAAAGGTGGAATTGCAGATAATTGGTGAAATCCCAATCTGTGATGTGATCATAGTCGTTCATCGAGGAAGGACATGCAACAACTAATTAGTATTTCGTTAATTCATGAATCCGGAAGTTGGAGGTAGAAGGTTGCGAGAACTCCCGAAATGCGAAATCGTGATTCGATCACAGTCGTTGGTTGGAGATCTATTGGTGACCGTTGATTTGGTGCCCTGAAATTTCACAATTTCGAATATCGAAGGATTAGGAGAAAGAAGATGAACCGCCTCAGAATTTTGTGAGTCGCGAAATCCTAACACGCTCGAAGGTTAGCCCCAGGTTATAGTTGGAGGTCATGTTGGAAGAAGTAACAAGAGGAGCTACTACGAGTTAATACCCTTTCACAATTTCGGGACTAAAAATTTTGAAGGACGAGGAGTCGATTAATTCATATCGTCGATAACCGAAGTTGTGACTCACCTTTTCAGTTAAGTGCGTGGTCACGGGTGTAGTCACTTGGAGGAGATTGTTATTTTTGTGCTTGAGAACGCGAGTGAAAGTATGGAAATACCTATGGATTGTTGTTGAAAGGTTCCAATATGGAATCAAAGGCTGTTTCAAGTCGACCTTGAGAGGATACTAAGACCGAGAGGTCGTGAAAATCTTGGAGAGGAGGGGGTTCTGCACCACTTTCCATATATAATATGGCCTATAAATGTGTTTTTTCTCCACATGTAGGTTGGAAGAGTGCTCTGCATGCAGGATGGGGATTGAAAAATATTATTCGATCAATCTCTAGCTTCCAAGAGCTTGTGAAGATTTCTTTTTAATGAAGGATTATGGGGTAAGATAATTAGGTGTAAATATTTATGTGAATTTAGTGTGGAGAAGTGAATTAGGGTCGATCACAAGTCCCACAGGGTATTAAGTTCATGTCCTCCTTCTTAGTTCTTGACTAGTCAGTGGCCTCAAAAATCGACCTTGGTAATATGGTTAGGCTTGGAGAGGATCCTTTGGTAGATGTAGGTGAGAGTTAAGTTATCTTTCAAAGCTTGAGATCTCATTTGAGGGACTATGGATAGAGGTCTCTGGTATATGTTGGGGTCCAAAATACAATGAGGGGGACAAATGAAGTATTATCTTTCGATGGAGGAGCTCGATCTGTAGGTTGGCATGCCCATAGAATGGATCAATTATACTTTCCTTCTAGTGCATAATGTAGTCAGATTAGGATGATGCATTAGTATGGAATTGGAATAAGGTAAATGGTGCTATCATGGGAAAATTGGGATATGAGATGTTATCTCATGAATTGTTATATGATGAAATGAAATGGTGGTGACCGTTTTTGTGGAAATGGGAGATCCCTTTGAAAAGAAACATTTTTTTGTGGCTAGCAATGACAAATAAGATATGGATGTGGGAAAAATCCATAAGAGAGGTTGGTAGGGACCAATCATGTTTTGTTATGTATAACATGGAACAAACAAGTTTGTGTTATGAAGAACAAAGGAAGAATCGATGGATCATTGTTTGTGAAATGTTATTTTGCATGGTTTCTTTGGAAAGAGGTATTTGAGTTTTTAAATGTTATTGGTGGTCCTTGGAAATTGAACTCTCTAGATAAATGTATGATTTAGTTTCTGATATACCATCACATTAAATATTTAATTGACTTTCCTAACTACATGTTATGGGGAATTTGTCTGTAGTGAAATCAAACTTTATTGAAAAACAAGTCTAGTAGTTTGGAGTTCATGGCTCACAAAATTAAAGCGCATTTCAAGGAAATTAAGAGATATTTGGTATATCCAAGTGGTAGGGGATGTGAAGGTTGTGGTAGATTTCTTTCTAGGTGGCAAAAGCTCAGTTGGGAAACCTTGTTCTAATTCCTTGGAAACGTAGGATTAGGAAGATGCAGTGATTTGTTTCTGTGGTTTTAGTTATTGATTCCTAGGAATACAAAAGGTGTTATTTATTTTGATTAAGGGATAATGGCCTGCAAAAAATCTCAGAGTGCGGTAGCTCTTCCAGAGTGTAAAAAAAACTATATTAATCATACTTTTCTTTGGTTCGAGTTTTGAGGTCAAGTATGTCCTATGTTCTTTGTGGATACTTTCAAATATTTATTTTATTTTATTTTCGTTGCAACAACCCTTCATTATGCCTAAGAAAAAGAGAAGCACAAAAGGTAATTTTTTTTTTTTGCATTAAGTAATTAACATCAACACATGATCACAACAACTCCTAATCGGCAACATTATAAGTAAAAGAAGTACCAACTACTCACCATGGAAATCACTAGCGATGAATTCAACATGTCAACAAAGGATAGAGACACATAAACATAAATGGCATAGCAGATTATCTCATCATAATCATATTGAAAGAATTTACAACACCATTCAATCAGATAATGAATATAAAATGACTACCCAACAAACCTATCATGCAAGGTTAGGACCTCTATGACACATAATAAATGCTCAAGCCTAGGTTCCAATCGATTTTAACCATTTAAGGTCTCAGGGCTGGTCACTGTCTTGAGGAACAAGGAGGTGTCTAGATCCCACTAACAAACAAATCCAATGATCAACTAGATCAATCCATCAATCCTATTAATCAATTAATCATGGTGCAAGGGTAACCATCATCGTTATCAATCATACATAAACATTTAAATATTCATTGTGCGCAAGAGTAAACAATTCTAAAACATTCACACGTCAACTTAAGTAATGGTGCAAGAGGAAACTAGTTGCTAAATCAGTCATACATATACATAATTTCATGACGCAAGATTAATTAGAAAACCACTCACGATGTGGGAGTGATCAACACTAAAATTCAAGGTGCAAGAGAAATATTACGAAGCAATCACACAACGACATAAGCTAAGGAACAATGTATTCAACTTTACCTATTTTCAAGGTGAAAAAGAAAACATCTACTTTACTCCAAGGTGCGTGAATAATCTAGTATTGAATTCAACCATAAGAAACATTTTACCAAGCCACGTGCGTTATCTAAATATTGAATTAACATAAATCAACATCATTACCATGTGAACAAATAAATCTAAGCACTTAGGAAATCACACAACAACATTGTTACAAAGCGCACAAGTAATTCCAAAAGCGTAAACATTTATGTGTCATCAAGGCCCATTGAGCTACGCAAAATAACTACTAACAATAATGAAACAAGGGTACTTAATGGCACAAGGTAAGATAATCACATTATCATTCAATTCAATCATTATCCATTGCACAATATCTAAATTTTGAGGCGCAAAAAGTAATCTAATCTATTAATTTGAGGGCGCAAGAGAATAATTACAAGCAATAATTCGTCAACTTTATTTAAGGCACGTGAGTAAATTAATCACCAAATTAATCGTGCATCCCCATGATTTCAAGGTGCCATGAGATCCACCAATTTATCTTCAAAAGAAACCTTAAGTGATGTATTTTTCTTATCTTAAGGGAGATCTATTTTGATTAAGTAGAATATATCTAACACTTTAGCTTTCCATCACCTCTCCATACATTAGTATATTTAAGTAGCATTGTAAAATTTACTCTTTCAATTATCATTATAATTATAGATTAAAAATTACCATTGTAAAAATAAATACATTGAATACATGACTGTGACACATTCTAGAGTAACTCAAATAACTCAAATGATATGAAATTAAATTGACATTTGGGATGAAATCTATCAAATCTTAAATTGCAAATTGAATCGAATTTCGATAAAAATAATGATGAGTGCTAATTCATCTATATATTGAAACAACAATTGCATAATCCAGATTACAATTTAACAAAAATATTAAACCCTTTTTCTAAAATCATAAAAATTAAAAAGATGAAAATATACAAGATCCACGTTTTCTGCATAGATGACAATGTATCCCTCTAGCCCACTCAGCAGGGACTAAATTGAATCCAGATAAGAGAACGAGTCAGTATTAATGCAAACACTCTACATCATACCAGGATGGGTTGTGCCCAATATTCAAATAATTTCACTTCCAATTGCATGATAATAAAACAGGCAGGGACAAGAAAATGTATACTCATTTACGAGGATGAAGACGGAATGCCCAGTCGACCCATCATTTAGATCTATCCTCAATTTCCAAGAGCAACGAAAAACACCTTGATTCTAAGGAAACCCACAGTGGGTAATCAAAGGAAATCTGAGCCTAAATTTACAATTCTGAGTAGAGAAATGTTGACTAAAGGGGAAATTTTCCGAGATAAGAAAAGAAAACGCAGAGGTAAAATTTGTC